>OZ014451.1:5260673-5368034 GCA_963966035.1 Acleris laterana
TTTCGATTTTCGGTCCTAATAAAGGAATTCCGGAAGTATCCGCAAATCGCTTACAAAGATACGCTATATTTTTAAGTGCTTATAACTATGTAATTGAGTATGTACGTAGTGCTGATAACAGTGCAGATTTTTTATCCCGCGCTAGCCTACCGTCGGGGGGAGCGCCGCGCGGGGCGACCCGGCCGCAGGAACGTGCTGACGGCGCCGAGCCGTGCGACCGCGCAACGTATGTTTACTTCGTTGTCGACGGCAGTCTACCCGTCACTGCGACAGAGATAAGGGAAAAAACTAGTGATGACGTTGTGTTAAGCTCGGTTGTTAATTATATTATGAACGGTTGGCCAACTAAAGTTAACGATTTGCGTATGAAACCGTTCTATTATTGTCGAATGCAACTTTCATATGAAAATGGGTGTGTTATGAGGGGCCATAAGGTCGTAATTCCTGAGGCACTTCGCGAAAAAGTATTATCAGAATTACACAAATCACATCTCGGCATAGTAAAAACCAAGGCTGAAGTGAGGGCTAGGTTCTGGTTTCCCGGGGTGGACGAGGCCGTGGAGCGCATGATCGGCGGCTGCGACGTGTGCATCCAGCTGCGGCCGGCGCCGGCGCGCGCGCGCCCCGCGCCCTGGCCGCGCCCGCCACACGCGTTTAGCCGCGTGCACATTGACTTTCTAGGGCCGATCGCGGGTCGAATGTACCTAGTACTTGTAGATGCGTTTTCTAAATGGCCGGAAGTTTACGATATGGCCAACACAACCACATCCAATGCGGTCATAGATAGGATGTACGAGTTTATGTCTAGGTTTGGCATACCTCAGACCATCGTGAGCGACAATGGCACGGCTTTTTGTTCGCGAGAATTCCAACATTTTTGTAATGTAAATGGCATATCACACGTCACGTCACCACCCTTTCATCCGGCTAGCAATGGGCAAGCAGAGAGTTACGTCAAGGTGGTAAAAAAAGGTATTAAATCTAGCCTTTTATTAGGTAACAATATCAATAACACTAAAAAACTAATATTAAAATTTTTGTTTGACTATCGCAATTCGAAACACACAATGACGTTCTCCCCCCGCGGAGTTGGTGTACCGGGCGCAAGCTGCGCGCGCGCCTGGACCTGCTCGCGCCGCGCCGCGCCGCCGTCCTCGTCCGCGGCTCCTCAACCCAATGCTCAGTGTTTGCAGAGTAACAATAAAAACAAAATAAAATTGTACCTACCGGGTAATCTCGTGCTATACAAAAGGTACAGTAAAAATATACCAACATGGGGAAAAGGTATAATTGAAAAACGTATTGGAAAAGTTGTATACGTAGTTAAGGATTTAGAGACGCAAGTTTGCTACCGGAAGCATTTAAATCAACTCGCATTGTACAAAGGCAAATATAAGGGAACAAATGCTTGGGACTATGATCCTTCTGGAACACAAAAGACGTACTCACCGCCTATGTCGCCGCTGCCGTCGCCGCCGCCATCGCCGCTGGTATCACCGCCGCCAACGCTGCTGCCGTTACCGCCACCGCCGGTATCACAGCCAGGGCAGCCAACTCACTCACCGTCGACGTCACGTACATCCATGCTGGTGGACACTGAGCCGCAGCTGCCGAGCCCAGCCGGCCTGCCGCCCGCTGACGCCGCGGCGACGGAAGAAGAATTCCACGAAGCAGAGACAGGAACAGAGATAGACAATCTAGTTGAGCCGCGGAGAGTACTGTTGCGTCCCCGTTCCAAGATAGATTTTAAACGGTTTTATTAGCTTAGTTCTAAGACTGCTTAGCTTAGTGTTTAAATAGGTGGAGGGATGTTACATATGTATGCATGTGTGCGTGGCTGCGCCCACCACCCTACTGTCATGCTGTACAATAAATAGTGTATTGCTCGCTACTGGCTGTATCACTCGTGTCCCTGCCCGCCGACATATCACTTTCGATCTGTATATCTCTTTCGTCAATCTTCATCTTCTGTTTCTATAGCAAAGAAAGCGTCAGCAGCAACTTTCATCAAATTTTTTATTGAATGGACGTCTCTGAGTGCGGCAGTTAGAGATCAAATCTGATGTATGATGAGGAAACTCATCGCGCAGAATGTAACTTACCAACTGTGTGTCGGTTGATGCATGTTTAACTACGTTGCTTACCTGCAACAAACAATGTTATCATTAAAACAACACCTATACAAAATAAAACAGAAACTACTTAGCATATTGACCACGTAGTTAGCGTTAGTTGAATGGAGCCTGCCAGCCAAGCTATTTAGCATCCCAAGCGACATCCTCGGTCTGGGTAAATATTTAGTTTCGAGCAAGGTCAATTTGTCAAAGATTGTCCCCAGCGAGATGTGTATTATTATATTATAGTTGTATGTGTCACAATGCCGGATTAGAAATTGATTAAAACAGTATAAAAAGCTGTAAATATTGAGCACATTCACAACTACATACAGTCGTATTTAGCTCTTAGAAGTTGCTTCGGGTTTGTACCTGTCTCTCCCTCGCTCTCATACGCTCTTGTTAAGAGCGAGTCAGGGAGAAGTACAAACTCGAAGCACATGCTAAGAGCTTACAGACTAAAATTATTAAAGTGGTCGGCTGTTTATTGCCGTCACACTCTTTCTAGCATCAGTCAGTATATTTGTTTAGCCGAGAGAGTGAGAAACCAATAGGCAACGGAGTATACTCTGGTTTTACTCTACATTTATATTATTAATACCTGATCCTTCGTTGAAAGTTTAGGACGCGTATTATTATACCGAGCCGTAGTATTATAGTTATAACTAAGTACATGTAGTGAATAATCCTTTCCCATCGTTTTTGGTCGGATAACTTCGTATTTATCTTGCTTTCTCAGTTGGCTTATTGATGGGTGCTGAAGCTAATTGAGAAAGCTAGATAAATACGAACTTATACTTACGAAAGGATTATTCACTACATCTGTACTTGGTTAAATCATTTTGCCTTTGTCATGTTATCGTATTGTCGACGTTACGAGAGCTCTTGTTTAATTGACAGCAATGGCGGCTGAGTTACAAAAAATACGATACCATGTCAAAAGCCAAATAGTTTTTCTGCGTAGAATAGAGGCCTAGAACAGTAATTCCGCATTATCAATCAATATTGCTTTAGATCGTCTGCTATATCGCTATACTTTATGTCGGATTGCCAGAAAGGCAAAACGAAAAAAAAGAGACAAAATATTACCAAACAATACAATAAAAAAACAGTCCGGTTAAGAATTCCGAATTCAAATGTTCCGATTCCCTGTCCTTATCACACCTAATTTCTAATAGATCCAATTGATAGTGACAATTTATCGAAAGCAATTTACCGGTCGCTCTCATTGGTTACAAGTCAGGATAATGAAGGCGGTTAGAGCTCTTAACCCGATTTGTAGTTTATAGGGTAAGTCCAACCCTAATGCGTTTACCCCGTCGCGGAGGGTCGCAGGTGCGAACGTAACGAGCTCGTGGTCCAAGTCGACTTGGGGTCCGGGAGTAATAACCATTTTTGATGAGCATATAAGAATAAAATAAAGCATGGTAAAGTCGGCAAAAACTCCTACGCATATACCTCTCATGCTCTATATGCACACACGTATTCTGGGTGAAAATCAGCGCTGTAGGTATCTGACACCTCAGCGTAATGCTGAGCCAGTGTGGGATTCAGTACCGTGAGGACAAAAACTCTTTGCTGTCCTGTAACATTGATTGTTTTCTTTTTTTTGTGTGTCTTTTCTGTAGTGAATAAACGTCTTTCTTTCTGATGGCGCGTTTAAATTAGGTCGATGACACCCGCATTCGGGTTAACCGAATTCGGTTTTTACTATGAAAAACCCGTTGACAATAATCGATGACTGAAACCAGGCTGCAGTAGAATAATGTAAACGAGCCGTCATTCTTAAAAGCGCAGTATAAATCTTTTTTTAACTTTTTAGACGCTCCGGACGAGCCCGAAACGTGTCGAGCAATTTTCGACATCATTTACGTGAGTAACCCGCAATAGTTAAATTATAGTTAGATATACGAGTAATATGCTTCGTGACCTTATCTGTCACTGACTGAATATGAGAGAAAGTGGCAAAGAATTTCAAGTAAAACAGGTTTATATCATAGGATACAAGCAGACAGAAACAGCAAAAGCAGGGCCACGTTTGTACTAAAATTCTTCGCAAAATGACCCGTTACTGTTGCTCGCTACTGTATTACGAAGTCCCACGTGTACTCGTACGTACAGTGGGTCTTATAAGTAGCTGCGCACTTTTGTACCTCGTCGTTTTCACGCCTTTGACATGTAAGTGCAGCAGTTCAAATATGACTTAAGGTGACAAAGCAATAAAGTGTGCAGCTATTTTTTATAAAGCTAACTAAACAATACCTTCAATCATAGTGTGGCATGATGAAAGCTAGAAGAATGAAAATATCGTAAGGTTCTAAATTTGGTTGTATTTTAAGCAGGGGTCGTTTACCGGTATTATTTTCATACAAAAATACCGACATACAATATCGGTATCTCAATTATTATGGAATATTTATTTCTTCAATAAATGTATTTATATAAAGAGTGTTAATTACTAAATTACATGCAAAGGAAATCCAGCGGAGCGCGCTTTGGGCGCGTTTTCATAAACCGGGGTCTGACGTTATTATATGTAAAGGCGAGGCCGCACTGTAAGCGGACGTGACTACTATACCCTTAATGGTTTTAAAAGGGACTTTTACGTTGAATGGTTTTCCTTTTTAGAAATTGAGAGTTGGTTTTACGTATTAGCTTAGTATAGTTGGTTTGCAGTAAAATGCGCGTTCGGTGTAAATGATACTTTAGTGATTTCGCGCTTTGTTGTTGTCGTATTGTCAACGTTTTGAAAGCTCTTACTTATTTGATAGTAAAAGCCGCCGAGTTAAAAATAATACCATTACATGTCAAAGACGATATGGTTTTTATTTTACCGCCTAGAGTAGAAGCTCTGCTATTCGGCTTATACGAATATTGGTAACCTTATTCGTAGCGTCCTCTTAACATAGTATAAAATGAAGTGGCTTCCGCTGTCTGTTCGCTTAGATCTTTTAACCTATTAAACGGATTCAGTATGATGCAGTTTTCAGCAATAGATAGAGTATAAATATAAAATATATTTGATTGTTTGTTTGTTTGAATTTAATAGGCTCCGAAACAACTGGACCGATTTGAGAAATTCATTCACCGTTAGAATCCTACATTATCCCTGATGAACATAGGCTATGTTTTATTTTTCTGCGCGGACGGAGTCGCGGGCAACAGCTAGTTATATAAATAAATAAATAAATAAATATCACGGGACAATGTCACACCAATTGCTCTAGCCCCAAACTAAGCTCAAGGCTTGTATTATGGGTACTAGACAACGATATAAATACTTATATACTTAGAGAAATATATACTTAAATATATAGAAAACATCCATGACTCAGGAACAAATATTCGCGCTCATCACACTAATATCTGCCCTTACCGGGATTTGAACCCAGGACCGCTAGCTTCGTAGGCAGGGTCACTACCAACTAGGCCAGCGCATCGTCGTCGTCGTCTATATAAATAAATTGTATAACCGTCAGCGTCGCGACCGGCCCGCGCGCACCGGCGCCCCGCCGGCGCCGGCGCCGCCGGGCTGCGTTGCATTTGCATAATAATGCACCGGCCATTTAATGAAAATCGCAACAGTCACGTTCATTGTGTATCAAGTAGACGCTCCAGTTGCGCTGTTTGCGGATGACGTTGGCTTAAGTTTTAAGCGAATTTGTAACGAGCGACGTTTTTAGGGGAATCGGTATTAGCTATATCCATTATACCCTGTTTTTGCAGATTATTTTGCGGAAAACCCGACTTAAAATCATATGAGTGTTGACTGTATCACTTACGTGTCGGATTGCAATTTTTGGTAACTATAGCTTAAGTAATAAGAAGATCACTAAAACGATATTATCTTCGAATGTGGATACTTTAGCTAACTAACTATATCGTCATTCTATTCTATGAAATATGTTTCTTTACAAACCCGTAATCGAAAACTATGAAAGGTGTCTAAAAAATGTATGCTATTTTCGTTCTCGCTTTCAGTAAAGTTGTTTTTTAACCCCCATAATGTTCTGTTTGTATCGAATATCGCTGTTTGTCTGCATGTCTGTTCGTCCATTTGTTTGTCATTCTATTGGTAGTTTTTGGCTGAGTTATGACTTAGCCTAGTCGGTAGTAATCCTGCCTACGAAGCTAGCGGTCCCAGGTTCGATCCCCGGTACGGGCAAATATTTGTGTGACGAGCGCGAGTATTTGTTCCTGAGTCTTGGGTGTTTACTATGTGTTTATTTATCTATATAAGTAAGTTTATCGTTGCCTAGTACACATAGTACAAGTCTAGAGCTTATTTCGGGCCTAGGTCCATTTGAGTATTTTTTTATGTTAGGTATAGGAGGCCAACGAGCAGACGGATCGCCTGATGGTAAGCGATTACCGTCACCCCTAGACACCCTGCAGCACCAGAGGACTCACCGGTGCGTCGCCGGCCTTTCAAATGAGAGTGCGCTCTTTTCTTGAAGGTTTGAAGGTCGTTACGGTCCGGAAATACCGCAGGCGACAGACCATTCCACAGTTTAGTTGTGCGAGGCAGGAAATTCCGGGTGAAACGCACAGTTGTTGACTGCCACCCATCTGACATTTATTATTATTATTTTTTATTTATTATTACAGTTACCATCACTTGTTTCTATTTACTTTTAAAACATGGACCTCAATATGCGCAAAGGGAAGGTTGTATAAACGGAATGAGCTTATCCCGATGCGTGGGATCCGCGTTACTGCACTCGCGGGGCATATTTAACCCCTCATCCCGAGCAAATGAACGGAAAGTAATCTAAACGATGTACATAATGCCGTTTGTTTAATGTCTGGGTACGAAATGAACCCTTATAATACAATGAATAAAGGTATCTGATTTTGGCAAAAGCTTGTTTTTAGGGTTCAAACTACGGTAGTCAAACTACGAACCATTATAGTTTCGCCATGTCCGTCCGTCCGTCCGCAGCCTAGCTCAGACTCTTAGTACTAGAAAGCTGTAATTTGGCATGAATACTAATACTATACTAATACATATTAGTCACGTCAACAAAGTGGTAAAAAAGAACTGTACTTCCCCTACACGTGTAGTAATATATTTTTTTTTCTCGTCTATCCCATAGTGCGGGGTGTCGTTGGATAGGTCTTTCAAAAATATATTACACGTTTGTGAAGACAACTTTTTGATTAAGGGATCCGTTTATGACATATTAAACTTAAAAGCGCAAATTTTTGTTAGAGTCTAATAAAATAAAAATCTACAAATACTAAAAATCTGAAAAATATCTTCAATAAAAGCGTATATAACGAATTTAAAAGGAAAACTATCACGACTAGGTAAACTTAATTAGTTCCTGAGATACAAGCGACTATAGTGTTTATACTTACTAAAAATCATCTGAGGCAGCACCAATAACTTTAAATAGAAAATTAGTTGACAAATGTTGTTTTTTGAGATAGGTTTTTAAATATGAAATTGGCAAAGTTATAAGTTAGTTACTCTCTTCGCTCAGTATTCTGACATTCGATAGTTTCCGAGGGAAAAGTGATAAATGGCTTTCACGCGGACGAAGTCACGGGAAACCGTTAGTTATGTGTTTGTGTGGTACCCTGCGCATAGCTGTAATGGGTAAGCCCCGCTTCAAGTTGCTTCCGCAGTTTGACTCGACGCGAATCATGAACGACCTATTTGACGAATATCGACTTAAGCCGGATTCACGTGCTTGGTGTTTGTTGCAAACACTGCAAGACGCAACTATATAAGGTGCTAACAAATTAGTCACGGATATTTTTACAGCTGATACTACTCGGTTCTCGGAGTACATTTAAGTATGAAACATCATAGGCTTTCTTATGTTTTTATGGAGAAAACTAGGAAACAAATTTGCTATGTTATAACACCCAGTTAATAAGATAATTAATTGAGACCTCTTTAGACGTTCTAGAACCTCTTTAAACTATCATTCAGACGCTAGTATTTAATAACCTATAGTTTTCCCGCCGAATCATAATGAAATTTACGAAAAACCACTTTTGACAAACAGTGTTAAACATCTTGACAGGTACATAATAGGGGTGATTATTTTTAAGATTAATTATAATTTATATTTTTGTTCGGTAAATTAAAACAATAAAATGATATACAAAGGTTCCTTAACTACAGTTAAAAGTTAATTGTTTTAATGTAATGTATTATCTCTTAAAATATCCATGACTAATTTGTTAGCACCTTATATGTTAGTGTGAGCACAATGTATTTCCATCTCACTCTAACGTATAGTGGTGTCCTGCAGTGTTTGCGGCAAACATCAAGGATGTGGATCGGGTATCATATATTAATAATATATGTATACGTATATCAGGGCATAATAGAATTTGACACGAATTCACTTATGTCCAATCTTAATAATTAAACAGCGAATAGATTAGGTTACGTCAAATGTGCCAAGTACGTGGCAAACGTCAAATTTTACTACTTTTGAATATGGGGACAATAGTCAAGTATTATTACAAAATACTTGCAGTAACAAGTATGTACAGGTACGAGTATGTATGTATGCTCTTTATTGTACAAGAATAAAAAATCGAATACAAAACACGGGCAATATTACAAAGCAAAAACAAGTTCAAAGGCGAACTTGAGGTTATTTCAGCTAACCTTTTTGAAAAAAATAATGCAACTGAAGCATGAAAAGGTAAAAGTACATTTTATGCGGGCGAATCTAGACTATATTGGATAAGTATAGACACAGGCAGTATGATGTTCTATACGATGGTTGCAGCTAATTCCAAGTAAACCCACAGGAGGAAATGCTTCGGTTGAATCTCAGGCTGCGTGTCAGGTTCGATATCCGACCAACCCACTGACCGAGCGAGTATTTAGAATACTGAAATGTACACTTTCGTGTAGGTACGAGTATAGGTAGAAGGTACAAAAACCAAATAAATTTTTAGTGGCATTTTAATGGATTGAAAACACATTATCAAGCACTGAATGATTGTTGATTTCTGTAATAAAACATGTAATAATACAAATATCCAAAATTATCTCCTTGCTACCTATTCCTAAATACAATACAAAACCAAGGGCTCCATTTCACTTTGTTTTAACCAAGGCCGGTATTCTAGGCGCTAAAAACCACATCATCTTTGATCTGTTATCGTATTGTCAACGTTTCGATAGCTCTTATTTACTTGACAGTAATGGCTGCTGACGTCAAAACAATACCGTTACAAGTCGAATACGATATGGTTTTAACCAACAGGAAAAGCCCAGACCGAGCTAAAAATAGGAGATGTCATTAAACTCTTTCCCACGCCACAATACAACGACTTTCCAATCGATCCTAAAGTGACAAATACTGGGAAAAACCAGAATAGCCAGCAAACTGATAAATAATAGAAGTGGTCAATATTGGCTGCGAGCGGGGGAGGCTTTGATCCCGCCAGTAATGAAACATAAATTGAATAAGGCGAGGACTCGCTGGAGGCATTTCTATTTACTGGATTCGATGAATTTAATAAGGTTGCAGCTATTATTGGTGCTAAAAACAATTGTGTTGACACAGAACTTGAATCCAATTGAGCGCTGTCTGTTCTGTTCCTATGGACCACTGACACAGCCGTTTGTTCGTATTATTATAATTTTTCTTTTGTTTCTCTAAATGTCGCATATTATTATTGTCTGTGTCACCTTGCATGTTTTCACCGAGTATTCCCAAAGGAAGACTAACGTTGGCTTCACGGCCAGAACCTTTCGCAATAATTACCACTGTGTCTGTTGTCTGTATTCCTTTTCTTATGTTATTTTTATTTTATCTCAATGTGTTGTTCTTGTGAATAAATCTTTTGTCTTTTTTCTTCTGTCTTTCTTTTCATTAACAACTACGACTTACAATCATATGACATCATTCAATACATCATACATCATACATACGTCACGATTCATGTATTGTCCGTACAGGGACTAGTTTTTTATTGATTTTGAGTGAACACTAACCGCCGTACTCAGAGTCATTTTAGAGACAATAAATCGTTCCTTTTTTAAACTTGTGTCACTAAGGAACTACTTAATGGTCATTAACTGACTCTGAGTGGAACCGTAAAGACTCAGTTTCATTAGTGCTTGTAGATTGTAGCAATCCATTGAATGGTTGCTTTAATATTTTTAGCTGAGAGCTATTGCAGCGACGCAATGTATCATGAAAAGCATGTGGCTAACGCGCAACGAAACGGACCTTTAAATATACGTAGCAATTATTTTATGGGGTCCGGCATGGGACATAGGTAAACACCATGATAAAGATTTTGTTCCATGGGTTGAGTAAGGCATATTACAACGTAAACATTTGACTCAAGCGAGATCCTAATTTTAGACATAATAGCAATTAGCAATCTTGCAAGTTGCAGTGTAACTTAAAGCAAGCAACCCTCTGTTATGTTGTAATTTAACTTTAGCTAGGGAAACACGATGAAGAGGTATATAAGGTCCACCGAATTGCCGGTTTCGTCCATCGTTACTATAGAAATCGTTACTACTGTGGAAAAAACTCGTATCTGATATTTCGAGATGTATGAGTTTGTACTTAATTCTCTTGAGGTTTAAGTTTACATTCTTACGTCACTAAATATGAGATACGAGGTTTTTTCAAAGCAATGACTAAATGTGACGTTAAAACTACGGTGTTCGTTGCAATATCGACACGACATTGACTTGCTACTCGACTAATTCTGACCCACATCATCACATATCTTCTTAGATCATACACGTACATTCATAGTCATAAATATATTTTAAATGTTCCCAATGTGTCAAAAATATCTACCCGCCCCTACGCCACTGATAATAAGGTTTATGTTTACATATACTTGGCGTGATGGCCGTATTATCCATACCTACGTTAGTGGTACTAGAAAGTGGTCTGCAACCCTTAAGTTGGATTTCATTTGCATGTCATATGTAGGTATTTGAAATTTGGTATTTATTTGAATAAGCTTGGACTAGTTTATGGCATGCTTTGTCAATTTCTGTCAGATGCAAATGTCACAATTACAGATAAGGACAAAGCATAGCATAAACGATTCCAAGCTTATTCTACGTTTATAAGTAAGGGGGTTAGTGTCAACCCAAATACATTTGAGTTTTGAAGACTACAATCTCAAGAATGCAATCCTACAGGCTTCAAATTTGTTGCTAACCCTGAGGACTAAGATAGAGTGCGTATATGGTAATAGTTTCATTGATTGTCTTACCCCTAAACCAAAACACAAAAATACGAACACTGCTGCTTGGCGGTAGGTCAAAGGATAAGATGGCGGTATCGATCTGAACGGGTACTGTATAAGGTACAAAAACTTCTACTTCTTTGAACGTACAGAAAAGGAAAATGATTCCTTGAACACTTTGGACTATGTGGAAGTGACGTAATCAAGCAAAACGTTAGAGACTTCTTCTTCAGACTGATTTTTATTTAGTGTCACTTTGACGTAGTCCAAAGTGGTCTAGGAATCATTTCATTCAAATGGTCTGAAAACCTTAAGTTACATTTATTTTGCACATCATGTTTGTTTCTATCCATAGTGCCATAGGGATATTTCCATAGAAAGTTGTATCAAAAGTGAACTTTATTGGCCCGCCGTACCTGGAGTAAAATGTTTTCTTAACAATGTGAGTGCCTAAAAGCCAGGAATACTCAAGGGTGTTGTCCCGAGTCAGTCTAGCAGCCCTTCTGTAAGTCTTATCCCAGACACAACAAAATTTACTCGTACCACGAGTTTTGCATTAAAAGCGGAAACTCAGCAAGCTGTAAGTTTATACATGAAATGCATAAACGACCCAGAACAAAGCTACATAAAACCTCTTTCAATTTAGGGCTGATCTTTGTGACCTAAAAACCGCCTCTAATGCCCACAGATAACGTAACGAGCGAATATTCAAGCCACAGACACCGCTTCTTTTTGCCCGGTTTCCGCCACTGATTGCTGTGATTTCATACCCTTTGTTTGGCAGCATTGCTTTGTACTGTTTCGAGATGTTAACCAAATTGCGGCCGCCTGTAGTTGAGAGAATTAGTTCTTTGTTTGCTTTTGAACAACCCGCATATGTTTAGTCTCCCTGTATTTTGCTTATACGAGTACCCTCGTTTGTTTTATTTTGTGTAACCTTTTCTGTTTGTTTGTAAAATGAGATTTTTCTTTTCCATCCATGTAGTTTTTTTATTTTCTGTGTCAGCAAAGGTTTTTAAGACCTGGCTTTAAGTTTTCGCTTCATTCAATAATAAAGAATAGGTACGTCTTATAAATCTGTATATGTTACTAAAGCTGGGGTTTTAAAATCATACCCCGCATGATAATTACGCGAATAAGCGAGAGCTGTTCCTTTACATTGAAAATAAGAGTAAAGTGAATTAAATATACTACGTAACAGGTTAACACGTCACTCACCGCCGCCTACCGTTGTATATATCTAACGGCCTGTATATCCCCGGGGATACAAATATCAGTTGAGTGTCAAAATTTGCACGTAGCGTACGTATGTCTCGATATCTGTAATGTCAAATTGCCTTACTAATAAATTTATTATTTAGTACTATGTTGTAGGGAGTGATGCTGATGAGTGATGACTGATGAGTAAAGACATCTATAAATCAAATTACCGTAAAATGATTCATAGTGACTATTTCGATTGTTACATTATAAGTCAAGTCGGTGACAAATTTGTTGAACAGAATTGATGTACACATCCAACCACGAAGTGAATGAAAGCAAAAGAATGATTTACAATGCAGATTACAGATGTATTGAATAATCCTTTCCCATCGTTATAATTATGTCGGAAAAGCTCGTATTTATCTTGCTTTCTCAGTTGTCTTATTGACGGGTACTCAAGCTAATTGAGAAAGCAAGATAAATACGAACGTATCCGACAAAAATCGATGGGTAAGGATTGTTCACTACATCTGTACTTCAATATAACCATGGTGCATAATTACCCATGGGGGAGCAAAGTAGGAACCTTTTACGGTAAGTAAATGAAATTCAATACAAGGCTTGCCAAGAGTGAGTAAATGCGCCAGCTTTAATGAATTAAACTTATAATGGAAATTTCACCGAACTGACAACCATTTTCACTGTGAAAATACGCCTGTGAGACGTATAGGCCACCAATAAAGGGTTAATAAGCATGCCTAACCTAACTGTGATTGGATGGGAGCTATATGTAGTGTAATCATGGCCGTATTTAATCTGCAAAGCACTCAATCATTGGTTCGGATAGCGCCGGCCGCCGGTGCGCGCTCATTTGCATTATCGGCGCTAATGATTGCATGCTACTCTTAATTATCACGGACGGTCAACGACGGAAATTGTCCTATTCCGAACGTTTTAAACTAGTTAGTTTGTCCCCTTGCGAATTCCCCGGTGACTCCGTAACCTGACAGATTCCGTTCATGTTCGAACTTAGGACCTGTGTGATCAGAAGTTCGAAAAAAATAACTAAAATTTGACAAATTTCCTCGAGATTTAACCATCAGTTACGTTTTTTAACGATTAGTTAGTTTTGGTTGCCGGGTTAGAATAGTGCCACTCCATGTCCTCCCGTGGATGTCGTAGGAGACGACTAAGGGAATAAAGGCTGTGTAGTACTGTTAGGTGATGGGCTTGCAACCTGTCACTAATACACTGGTAAACATCTTGGCCTAATTGAGCAAAATGTTGTTACAGAATTATTAACAAGTTGTTAGTAATTCTGTAGCTGTGCCTACCCCACTCTGGGAATAAAGGCGTGAGCTTATATATGCATGTATGTATGTATGTATGTATGTAGTTAGTTTAAACTGATCAAACAGAAAGCAGGCCCTTCAACATGTATTTACCTTAACTACTTTTCTACAAAATTTCATTTCATAAGTAATAAACAAACAAATGAACTTTGACCTTTAAAATATTAGTAAGATTGCATTAAATAACTGTTGGGCACCTCCATCTACACTTCTATACTCTTACACTCGTACGTAAAGGCTGGATTGACTTATTTTAGCCGCAGTTAAAACCGCACATTATTCCCGTCATCCGCATCTTCATTCTAGATTCCAGTAGCATCGTAGTGTCCTGGGGCTATTAATTGTGGTGCATCTGGCACGTAGTAATCCCGGCTCGCTGCCGGATTTAACCGGGCAAGATGGAATATGGTCTCGGGCACGTGGTTGATACGCTTCATAGGACTAGAATTCGCCAGCTACTTTACAAAAAAACCAGGAGTTTTTCTCCGAGTTGACATTGATTGAATGATATAGAATTGATATTAACGTAATGAACCTTCTAAGGTGGTGGGACCAGTAATGAACAAGGACCAATAATAGACACTTGATTCTTATGGTACAGTTGAGTTCGTAAAAAGTACACTTTAGTACCTTGTCATTTTAATCGCTGTGACAATACATATATGGTGGTTTAAATTTGACATTAAATAGACAAGCTACAGTGTATGCATATTTACGAACTCGACGGTACAAAAGATAAGGGTTCTTCATTCATTTTAAGAAAATAAATTTATAACGGGCCCATATTGGCTCATATAAAATTGGTCTTTCGAATTTTATAAAAAGAAAAATTTTGCTCATTGTGTTTTGTGTGTGTTTTGTTCATACTTTTTTAAATCATAATAATCGCAACACATAATGCATTTTTTCAAAAACTGTTACTCTTTTTAGATATTTATAAATGTAACCTAAGCTAACGTAATTTAATCTACACGTAACATATTTAAGAAAAGGGTACGGTTCCATGAATATTGGCGTTATAAGTTCAGATAATTATAAGTTCCGATCATTAGTATTAAAAAACTATATGAAGAGTATGAAGAGTGATCATTAGGTTGTAAAATTATATGAGATACAAATTCGGAGTTCCAATAATCTAATTTGCAATTTTATATGAACTTTGGCGCACCCATTTATAATGTTATAATCATTGGATTAAGAGTTAAGTGTCTATTATTGGTGCCTTCAGCTGAAAGTGTCCAACATTGGTACTGCCACCCTAGTCCCTTTCACTGTTGTACGTTTGCCTATTTCATGTTTTTAAACATATCGCAAGCCCTCAAAGGTTAATTGGATGATATACCTTAAAGGAATAAGTTCTTGTAATAAAATATTATATTAAAAAACTTTTTTTTACGTCTTGTCGTATTAAGATCAGTTATTAACTTAAAATATGGGTGAAAATCTAGATAGTTTCAAAATAAAATTAACATGTTCTTCCACTTCATCGACGGCTATTATCCTTTCTCTTTGTACTGTTTTTAATTACCGATGACGCGCGAGGGTATCGGAAAATTGACTCGTGCTCAGTTAGAGCCTTTGTGCCGAACTTCGGCTGAACGTGCAACAGGCCCGGAGCAAATAAACAGCGGCTTTGCGACCGCACTGTCAAAGAAAAGGGTAATGGTATTTCATGGGCGAGCCGTTTTTGGGTTAATATTCATGCTTATGGATAGAATTTTAGATGGCACTGTCTGGTGTGAAAAATAAATGTTGTTATGGTAAGGAATTGTTTCGGCGCTCGCTGAAGTTTCGACACGACACGGCAAGATACGGTACGTCAATAGTATATTGTTAGCCAAGGGATGAAAGTATAGCGATTGCGCCAATAGCTCCAGGGTGCAATTGATACTTTCACCTGAGTTAAACACTCTACTTTTCATTCCGATTTTGAGGAAAGTACAAAAAATTATAACGTCAAATACTAGAAGTGCATAAATAATCATTAAAAGTAGCTTACAGGTAGTGACCGACCGAAACATGTTATTTTGCCGAAACCGAAACCGAAGGTTCGGTTTTATTGTAGTTTCGGCCGAAACCGAAACCGAAACCGAACCTTTTATATAAAAAAAAAGTCCTTAAAAAGTCGAAAAAATGTTAGGAAGCCCGTTTTTTCCTAAAATTAATATCTCGCCGACCTATAATTACAGGTTTCTACTATCAAAGATTTATCACAATGAAATTTCAGTTATTGACACGTCTACACGAGCAAAGCGCACTGATTTAGGTAGTTGCCGGCGGAGTCAGGCGAGCGACGCCATATTGCCAGCCGTGCCGAGCGCGCCCGACGTTAGCCGAGCGCGGCCCGAAGGTACGATGTTGTAAGTTTCGGCGCGGCCGAAGGGTTCGGCCGTTTTTGGCCGAAACCGAAACTCGGGCCGAAACTTGATTTTTTGGCCGAAACTGGCCGAAACCGAAACCGAAACCGAAATTTCGGTCGGACACTACTTACAGGGCTACGCATCGCTGTGACGTGTGGGAGACAACCGCACTGAATCGTGTGCGCTCGCGCCCGCCCGTCGATGCGCCGCGCCGTGCTACGCACCTCCTAATTACCGCTGCGCCCCTGGTACTTTATTTAAACATGCAATTACTTTTCTTCCCTAAGATGCTCATGTACCACTTTCAACCCGCTTCTAAGATTAGGCTTACTTTCATAGGATGAGACATGAAAAATATGGTTCTTTGCATTGTTTTTAGGTCTTATTTTAATTCTATTATCACGTTAATAAGAGGCATAAGAGACAGCCTCATGGTTTAAATGATTGGCTTTGCCCTACTACGCCCGACGAGCTTATCTACCCACTCTGGTCGCTTCGATGCTGCCAAACTTTAATGCAGAGTTGAATAGCAATAAAAATTGCAGTACTTGACTTATTTCTAGAAAAAGTGGGCCAGTCTTTTTGAAAAATAAAACCCAAATACCGACTAGAAGTAAGAAAAGGAAAAATTAAGTTTCAAATAGTGTCAACACAGCAAAATGTAGCTATCCAGAATATTCAAAACGAACATAAAACAACAAAAAATACCAGCTCAAAAGTTAGATTAAGAAAGCATTCAACTAAATTTATTATTGTTCACCTACTCCGCGTCTAACCGATTTAGCGAAACGTCAAAGTTGCAGAAATGGTCGTTTAATAATTACGTACAAGATGTTACTAGCCATCCATCATCCGGAGTTGCGCCGATACGTCAATGCCGAGATTACAAATAGAACAAATCGAGTTAGGGGCTGTACGGGTGGTCTTAATTATTACAAACTTTTGGCTAGATAATTTTGATTTATGACCAAATGATGAGGGATGACGTTTTAAACAAACTCAATACACCAAGGGTTCTTTTACACTTTGTTTTGATACATTTAGTTGTAGAAAATGCAGTTATTCATCGTGGTACAATGTGCCCGGCGGCACGGGTAGAGAAGAAGAGTTTTTATACAGAAGAGAAGAGTATAACATCCTACTTTGGGGGATGGTCGAGGTGTCTCTAAATGAAACTAATTTTTATAACATTATTTTATAATAATTACATGTATTAACGAATAGCAAACGTTTATACATGTAATTATAATATTATGTTATATTATGTGACAATAGAATAAAATAAAAATTAAATAAATACCTAATAACAATACGAGTGCATTGGCATTTTTCTAGATAGGTAGGTTAGTCATATTAAATGAACGAACGAATGATCATATATTTATTTGCTTTCAAATTTTGGGTAAGTACATAGATTTGGTTCCTAGCAAAATCTACTTAACATTAAGCTTGCAAATATTACTAGCGCACTCAGAGATGTCAATTAAATTTAATGCTTGTTTAGCGACGTTTTGTCTTATTCTATTGCTGCAGCAAAGAATGAGACAGCAGCAATTTTAATCAAGCATTAAATTTAAATGACATCTGAGTGCGTCTAAATATTATTAGAATTCAATTTCGTTACATATTTCATGTTTCGTTATATATTTGCTTTCAACAATCCTTCCTCGTAAATGGAATAATTTCCCGAGCGTCTCCGGACATTCCCGAGGGTCCCCGAACCATTCCTAACCATGAATGAGTGAGACTCGGTGATTACTAACAACAAGCGTCAGCCTGATAGATTGTATGGCTGTGCAGAGGTGTGGAGAACCAACTTCGCAATCGTATCTGAGATACACAACCAGCCAGGTACGAGTCAGGCACGCGTAGCGAGGGTTTCGTCCCATCCCTAATATAAACTCTAGTTAAATGGTGAAAAATACCAAAAGGAGCATAGAATTACGTGACAAGTATAAAAAATCCAAAGAGCATGGTTAACCACAATTAGAGTATTTTTATTTCATGCGAGATCGGTATCTACGTACGTTGCTAATCTTACTTTTCTGAGATAAAAAAAGTAAAGTAGCAAGAAGTTTCAACAATGTAGTAATAGGTTCAGCAAATATACCTATAAGAATATTTTAAGCCCGGACATTATACTAATGAGTAAATAAAGCTTGTCGGTGATTAGTACCAGCGGACAGACTGATGGATGGCGTGCGTCAAAATAACCACAGATCCATTATTTCTTTCCAAGTGTGTTTTTGTGATGAATTACGGTCCGTTACGCGCAGGATGAGTTTTGATTTTGGATTCGATGTGATCATTAAATTATCTAGATCTAACTGTAAATTAGAACTATATCAATGAAGGAATTGTGTAAAAAGTAAATGAGATGAAATGTTAAAATCAGAATTAAAAAAAAATGTTTAAACGAAGTTTTTTTCAACATTCCTACGCTAAAGATATTTGCGCAATAGATAGGCTATTGCGCAAATATCTTACAAAATTATTTATTTACATTCTATCTTGTAATATAATATAAAACGATAAAATGACTACATTTTTGACGTTTCACCAAATTACACCTGTTAAGTTGGTAGCATGATAACGACGGTGGTGTTAGTCTCGTTTAAAACAAAGTGGCTTTAGCATACATACCAGCCGGTATTACATAGTCTCTTAGCAATGTTTCCACTAGTTGACAACGCTAGCAAATTTAATCCAAGTTAGCAAAGCTCGTTTCCTCCACGTGGAGTCTGTGCACAGTTAATATGTTTTACCAGCGATGCAGGTAAATTTCCAGGCAATTCCGAGCTTAACTTGGTTTGCGGCGACCGCACTGTCCTTGGTTAGGTGACGCACATGCTCGTGTAAACTTGGAAGTTGGCACAGGATGTAACATACAGTAGGCGTTGCTTAAATAAATAACGTATAAGTATTAATTAAGAAGAAGGACAGTTTTAATTGAAACCGAGGGTTTTTTGTTCATGTATCTTGATAAAATTCGCCTGTTAAGTTGTTTGAATGTTTGAATCTCGTTTATAAATTCATGCCTATTCGTAATTTTCATTCCTCAAAAATTACAGGGCTTCATAGATGATCAACTTACAGCGTACGCGGCATAGTTTATAGTACATTGACTGGTAGTTGCAATCATCTTCGAGGTACGGTCGGCCAAGATAGTGGTCTATCAGTTTTGAAAAAAGTTTCTGGGAGATCTAATCATCGCTAAAGCTGACACTTGTCACTGTCATAATATTATTGCAAGGGAAAATCGAACTGGTTGTATCAACATGCGTAAAATAATAATTAAACCTCATACGTGTGGTTATTGCTAGTTATTAATTAATATTGAGTACTAAAGTAAATTCGAAGTACATATTTTTTTAAGTCAAACATTTATAAAGGGTAACAATACTGGTAGCTGTGTAAACTTTGCCGTAAGTATAGAAAAGCCATCTCAAGCGTGCAGTGCGAGTTCAGCGTCAGTGCGCCGACAACTTCTGAACTTGGCTCTTGATAATACGGTACTAAGTGCATGTGGCTTACAACGGACCAAGTTGCCTCGATAAAGGAAAAGTTGTGGTTTCATGAACGACATTGTACAAGAAAAAAAATCTTCAACAACCCAATAAAGAAGCGTAAAATAATAGCCAGTCTGCCTGGACTAACCCATTTGATACTTGCGTATAATATTGATGAGCTGAATCACAATTGAAGTATGTTTAAAATATCCTCAAGTTTTGTAATCGGTTAAAAAGTATGTACACGTTTAAGAAATTAATCCGGTCTAATCAAACTTAATTTTAATCACAATTAGAAACTTTGCATCTTTACCCTAATCAATTGAATTAATGTCAGAAACGTAGAACGACATGAATTTCAATTTCATCAAAATTTGCTGTGTTTAATTTCGGCCGTTGTTAATTAATACATTACGTTTATGTCATTGTAATCTGAGCTTTGTAAGGATTTAAATTGGGTACACAGTGGTGCTGGTAGGCTGGGCTGCATTGAAGCAATGCTGATAAACTGGCCTCCGGGGTATAGTCGGAGCCGCGTCGGCTGTTTCATTTGCAATAATTTGTGTACCTACAAATTAAAATTTAATGGTAATAAATATGTTTTACACTTTATCACACATTTATTTTAATTCACTCAATTGTTATTTACTTAATAGTAGCAAAAAAAATCGTTTTCACTACACAATACATTTTTGAGTACATCCGCTGCCATTGACGTAACTCAGCTGTATTTTCATTTTTAATTTGAAATCCGGGCGCGTTGTGCCGCTTTCAGACAGCGAGGTTGATTGCGTTACATTCAATAGCAAGAATATATTGTGGGTTATCCCGTATTTTCGTTTCAGTACGCCTGTAATTTTTCCCTTGTTAAATACACAATCATGTTTCAAATTCGTTCAAGTATGAAACACTATTGTATTGTATTGTATTAGTTTAGTTTAGTATAATCAAGTAAGATACATGCCCAAAATGTTAACCAAGAGTCAAATTAAGAACAGACGTGGTTCATAATGATAGATTTAAATAAACAAAGAGATCTATAAAATCCATTCGATTCATGGTATTTTAATAAAATTTTATTTAGGTTTAAATTATAACTGTTATTTGCCCAATTGAACCGGAGGATCTTTATACACATAAAGTACGACTAGTAGGTATGTGGCTCATACCATAGTCACAAATTACAGTGAATTATCAATGGTGGGTCACGATGCTCAAATTAACTTTTAAGAAATCAAATTCCCGCATATTTAAAAATTACCATAAGCAAAGACAATTTGGCAGAGTTGGTATCCCGAGCGAGCGATAAGTTAATATTCTAAAGTTCGAAGTTACCTCAATCCGCAGTCGTGCGGGGACATAAATTATGATCGAAGAAAAAATGGCGGTCACATATTCGAACGACGGGCCGTTATCGGGTCTGTGGCTTAGAGAGGTATAAAGAAGTTCTTTTTCTTATTGCTTCGGGTTAAGGAAGGTAAAAATGGGATTGCTGTTTGACAAAATGACGCCATTCTAACAAGGTTTAATGACAAGACTTCGGTGAGCACCAGCTGAGTTTTCTTCTTTTGCTGCAGGTAGTACAGTAGAGAGAAAGTCTTTAAGTAGTACCTAGTACTGTATTTGTTGAGTCCTGTAGCAATAAACATGTCTCATTCTCTCTTTAAAATAAAGTGTATCTAATCAACTGCAAGATACAAAAAGTCAATTTTGACAGCTGTCATTTCAGCTTAATTCACAACGTTAGAAGGAAGTATAGGAGGTTACAATTTTTGATGACTGGTATGATTGACATCTCATCTAGCCGCTGATTATGTATTTATTAATAGTGTATCACTTAAACACTACATAACATAACACAACCTTTATTTGCCCCCTCTAAATAACTGTATGGCTTAAATAATCATCCTGTATAAGATTTTAATGTCACGATGGTCAGGTGTTAGTTGGTACTTTTCATAAGTCTACTCTCTAATAGCGTAGGGCCCAACTCACACTAGATCAGATTTCTTGAATATATCTGTCACAGTTTTAGCAGTGATGCTAGATTTAAAATCTAACAATTGATTCACGAAGTAATCTCGCGCTGAAGTATATATCTCCCTGGCGCCGTAAAAAAACATTAGGGCGGTACAGAACGAGCCCCCGACGCCGCGTGAATACGCCGTCTGATTTACCTTTAATGGGGAACATTACTTTTGCCCGCGTTCGTCTGTCCCTCGCGGAGCACTGGCTTTAGTTGCTTTTTACGGTTCCAAATTCAAAAGGTAACGGCAGCTTTTGATTCGGGTGCGTCTTTAACGGGGATATATTCCACTTTGCTGCAACCGTATTGCTTCTAGTTATATCGTAATCATATCCGACGGCGAAATCTAGTTATCCTGCCAACGAAGCTAGGTAACGGGTTCGGAGTATTTGATCCGGAGTCTTACATGTTTTCTGTGTATTAAAGTATCCATTTCTGTCCATAATACAAGTCTTAAGTTTATTTTGGGACTAGATCAATTTGTGAGAGATTGTACTTTGGTTTAATATATTTTTATTAATCATACTGTAGACGTAATAGTCCCTCTTATTCAGTACACACACAATAATAGCATCTACATTCTACAAGTTAATAAAAGCAACGTCGAACAGAATCCCGGAAGGGCTACTACGAATCAGAACTCGAAACTTCGGATACCCCATCTCCTTCACTCGCGCATCGAGATAAAATTGTGAGAAAGAGATGATGATAACGTAACCTCAAAGTTCGATTCTGGGCCCGATCAGTAATCCAGGCCAGTGGAGCCCACGTGCCAGCCACATCGATCCTGGGAGACATTTCTCGTTTCCCTCGCGCGTCACGACAGACAAGGTGATAAACGCCCCCATATTCCAGAAATAGGAAGTTGTTTTTGTTAATTAAAAATTCGTAAGGAGCACGACGAAAATCTTGACTTATTATGGCGTAAAAAGACGTACAATCTCGCAAGTTAAATAGGGCAACCTTTTTGATTTGTCGATGAAGTCACCAACCAACTAATGTCGCCCCGTGCGGTCGTAGGCAAGCACATGTATTACGAGGGCTGCTACTTATGTAACCGGAATAGAAAAAATAAACAAACGTACATGGCTAAATATGGTTTTATTGTTTTTCGAAGTATTCTCCGTGATAATCGATGCACTTTTGCATACGTTGAAACCAATTTATAAAGCACTTTTTCCACTCTGACTGAGGTATCTCCAAAACGTGCTGTTTGAACGCGTCGACGGCATCTTCACGGGTCGAAAATCGTTGACCACGTAATTTATTCTTTACATTTGGAAATAAATAGAAATCATTGGGTGCCAAATCAGGGCTGTAAGGTGGATGACCCGTTAATTCTATATTTTGACCTTCCAAAAATCGAGTCGTTTCACGTGATGTATGACAGCTGGCGTTATTATGGTGCAGAATGATTCTCCGTCGCTGGTTGTTTTTCCGTATTTCTTCAAATACTTCCGGCAAACAAATGGTCGTGTACCACTCCGAATTAACCGTTTTACGATTCTCTAGGGGCACTGTAGCCACATGGCCATTAATACCAAAAAAGCAGGCCACCATTTGCTTCAAGGTGCTTTTTGCACGAGTTACTTTCGTAGGGTTCGGCTCATTTTGAAACACCCACACCGTTGATTGTTGTTTAGTTTCGGGATCATACGCATAGATCCAGGATTCGTCACCTGTGTAGATATTATAAACAGCTTTTGAGTCACCACGGTTATATTTTTTCAACATTTCCTTGCACCATTCGACGCGAGCCTCTTTTTGATCCTTAGTTAAGTTGTGCGGGATCCAACGCGAACAAATTTTTTTCACAGCTAAATGTTCATGTAATATCTTATTAATGCTCGTCATACATATGCCTATAGTCGCCTCTATCTCGCGATACGTAACATGACGGTCATGCATTATAAGTTTTCGCACAGCTTCAATATTTTGTGGTACAACGACCGATTTCGGGCGACCATCCTTAACTTCGTCCCTGAGCATACTACGTCCACGATTGAACTCACTAAACCAGTGATACACAGTAGTTTTGGATGGAGCTTCATCACCAAAAGTCGAAGTTAGTTGATCTATGCACTGTTGTTGCGTTAAACCACGCCGAAAATCGTAATAAATCATAGCACGAATATTTTCACGAGTGAGTTCCATTCTTGCAGCGAGATTAAAATTTAAACCCGCCAAAAACAAAAGACTAGCGTACATAAGAAAAAAAATATATAGCGGCCAGTATTAAAAAAAGTTCAAATTTTACCATGGAGGTCAGATATAGCGTTTAAAAATGTTGGAATCCCGGATTCCGGTTACCTAAGTAGCAGCCCTCGTAGTATTAGGCAGCTTCATAGCCAGTACAAAAATCATTATTAAAATAAATTGTACCCCTAAAGATCCAATGTAACATTAACGAAATACTTAGTTTATTAATTTGACATTACAAGAGCAATATGGTTTTCCCGTATAGAATAGAGCCCCAGAGAGTGTTCCATTTCCAATTAAGCAAGTTTGTGTGCGATTTTCGTATCGGAATACCGACCGATTTTTGGACCGAACTGAAGTACAAGTTATGCGAAACATGACTTTCGCCATAAATTATGTTTTTACTATGGTTTTCTAAATATTAAATACGTTGACTTTTTTAACATTTGTTTGCTTAACCCGAGTACTTACATTCCGTGATTTTTGATCAACCAGATCTTATGAAAAACAAAGGTGAAGACTTACCTGAAAAAATAAACAATTAATTAGCTAACACATTAGACAAACATTATTATTACTCGTACGTAATTAAAAAGGTGGAGTTTTAGCTTAAATAGAACCTCAGTTTTTAGGTGGTCTAACCCCTTCTTCACACGGCTTTGTAGTGCACCTTTTTGAGCATTCTGTTCGAAAATATTAGTATGAAGAACACGTGCGTTTTGTATTATTTTTAACTCGCCCGCGTTGACAATACGATAAAATGTCAAAAGCAATATGGTTACCGAGTGGAATAGGGCCCCAGTACATACAATGCCGTGTCATAGCAGGCTTAGGAAGGCTTCACTGGGTTTCCTTCTTTCTTGTGAAGCAATGTAACCGACGTAGATTTCCGATTGAAAAAAGGAGTCGATCAATTGTGATGGTGTTTATCTATTTGCAAGCTACTTTAGTATCTATTTAAAGTTCGGCCAATTTACATCACAAATTAATAACAGTTTTTTTTTCAAAAGGAGTTCTGATAAAAATCATGTGTATACTAGTCCCAAAGGTATACTCGTTTTATTTTTTATGTAAGTATATTATTTACTGGCAAAAAACAAACGTGCTTTGCCCGCTTCGGAGTAATAGTGATCGTGACGTCATTTTGTTTATAAACACGTTTCGTTTTTAAAATCTAGCATAAGCTATGACGTAGAAAACAAACCTCTTTAAGCATATTATTTTTCTGAACGCCTTTTAAACAAGTTCTTGTTGTTAAGTGAGCTTCATTAATTTAAAACCTGGGCACTGTGGAGGCCAAACTAATCAGCAATGTAGTACAACCCAGGTACGTACAACAACACTACCTGTGGTAATGTAATCCGTGTTCGCAATTAAGCACCATTATTATAATTAATACCGTAATCTCACGTGTCTCAGCCTAATTTCCGATATAATCATACTAGCGGTATATTACACAAATTGGTATCCGCTTTCCTTAATTACTATTCAGCCGTTTTCATTAAACATCGTAATTTCCTAGTGC
Source organism: Acleris laterana (assembly GCA_963966035.1). Taxonomy (NCBI): domain Eukaryota; kingdom Metazoa; phylum Arthropoda; class Insecta; order Lepidoptera; family Tortricidae; genus Acleris; species Acleris laterana. The sequence goes on from OZ014451.1 coordinate 5,286,160, forward strand.
TGGATGGTTACAATTTTAATTAATTGTGTTGATACCTTAACTAATTCATAACAAGGTTTACTAATGAACCCGCAAAGATTTCATCGCAAATTATTAATTCGCAAATAATGTATTGTAAATATACTATATTTATATTTTCATTTCAGCTAGTGATTATAACAACTTGTTACACTTGAAAATTTCGGAACTGCTGCTTAAGAAATAATTACTTACCTAAAAGTATTTTTTTAATATGACGTTTATCTTTTTGTCAAATGTTTCTATAGACACAACATACCTACTATTCCTAAAATAAAGTACCTATGGCATATTTTTTGTTTTAATTCGGTAACAAATGAATACTAGTTTGAGACGAATTTAAAACGCCAAGAACACAACAATAGGGCTTAAAACTTAATTTCGTGAACGTCAGGCAAAAGTGCAACATTATTAAAAAAAATTACGTGCAACTTGGTCAAGCTTTGCACCAAACATAGTGTCAACTGTAAACGTTTTACTGCCCGCTCTACATTTTCATGCTGCAGTATACTCCGGCACGATATATGCACCAATCGTAAAGCCGCTCCTCGTAAAAACACCCAATCGGGTTTACGTCCCGACCGCATCGGGACCGAATACATAAATTTAAAATTAAATAAAAATATTCGGGTTTATACGTAAAGGGTTATGCCATATTATATGTTAGCGTTTGTATTTGATGGTATTTTTTAGGGTGATATTTCTGATGGGAAAGACGGATACTTTAGTGAATGTGGATACGAGTATGTCATAGCTGTTTGAAAAAATCAAACCAATCGTCAACTGAGAACGAATAGTGAATAGTGAAAAGGAATAATATTTACGCTGAAATTTTCATCAGACTAACGACATGACTGAAAATACAGGAAATCGAGGTGGTTATCAGCATCAAATAGGTTTCGGTGAAATGATATACCATTAAACGTTTATCGGTTAATCAAGCGGTCACCTCGGATTTAAAGACTGTACACGATAAAATCTGGCCATGCATGATCTGGTGTATCTTTGCGATGAATGCATATTTTCAAGCAGTTTTTTTTTAATATGTTGTATAATTATAATACTATATAATGAAATAAAATCGTATCATAATGTATGGGTATGTGTTAGTTTTCGCCAAATATATTCTATCATACCTTTCATCTCTTGTACAGCGTTTTTTGACAATATTCACTCACTTCCTGCTTCTACGCCACAACTGTATTTATATTGTTACAAGCAGTTTTACCCACAATAGAATGTCGTCTTACGAAAAAACTCATTTCTATTTGTAGTAGTCAGGAAGACTTTTTACTCCAAGCACTGAAAGTTGTTTTTGTATGGGAGGCATTTATTTGTCAAAAAGTCAAATTCGCCAAAGTTAAAAAACCTCAGAACTATCTTAATCTGAATATAATTAGGAAAGTTTTAACTATTGTGGTAAGATAATTTAATAACGTATAATTTGGCTTGTATAATTAAAAATAATAAAATGTTTTAAAACGGAGAATTTGGTAAAGACTGTCAGAAGATCGTGGACAAAAAAATAAAGGTACTGTGGATTATATAAGGGTCTAAGATACAGACGCTCTTACATTTTATTATGATTGTATTTTTATTATGTAGTTTCATAACCACTGACTATTACAAAAAAGTGCTGCTTGAAAATTAGCATTCATTAAAAAAATACACCAGATCATGCATGGCCAGATTTTATCGTGTACAGTCTTTATATCAAATTGTTTTTTTACCATAGTAATAACAAGTTATAAATAACACGTGGAAAAGAGTTCAAAAACCCAGCTTAAAATTGTTTTTTGTACCAAATACAATATATAGAAAACAAGCTGAAAAAGTTGCTAAGATCTACATTTATACGTGCCACTCCACGTAAGTTGTTTAGAAATGTATTAGACGATAGCTATTTTCGCTAATACTGGCGTTTTTACAGAATAAAGCCAAAAGATTAACTGAAAAGATTAACTGACTCCTTTCTCTACAATGAGTATTGTAGAGAAAGGAGTCAGTTAATCTTAGCAGTACAACGAGCAAAATGTAGTTTTACAAAAATCACCCCGGCTCGGCCCGTATCGCTATAATCGCATCATCGCGGGAAGAATTAAATTTCTGCCGGCGCTCGCGGGTTTAATGAAAAACACGGATTAAAACATAATTACGAGTGAGCTGCATCACAGCGGCACGCCATCAATCAGCCCTGATTGGGTATTTGCTGACTCTAGGGGTTTATTAACCGGTTTTAGATGGACAGTTTTTGGGAGCGCCCGGAAAAGCAAGATTTGAGATTTGAAAAAGCAGGAGTATTTGTTTATGAGTCTTGGATGTTTTCTTTGTATTTATTATTAATTTCTCTACACAGGGTCACAGGCAGCTAGACCTAGTACTTGACCGGTTATACTAGAGCCAATTTGCAATAATAATGTCCCAGTTTACTGGGGGTCTAATGTAACTGGAACTGTAGTACTGTATTTAATTTATAGGTATTGAATAAAAACAGTATTTTTATGTAAAACTGTCAATTTTATTAAAACTATTTCACTCATTGAACTAAAACACGGGTACGCGAAGTGCGTCGGAGGTTTCGTGTTTGCATACGTAACGGAGGGAGGCAGTTTGAACAAGATTGGGTAATATTTTTATCCGCAGTAACCTGTAAAACGAGATAAAAATTTTGATAGTTTTGTTATTCACATCACTTTCTACTCGTTAAAAATAACCTTGATCTCCCAAACCTGTAACTAAAGTGGACATTTTTCGAAAATCTTATGAATTGAAGAAGTTATTTTCGTAATTTTTACCTACGCCAACAAATTTTTTTTGGAGTAATCCTCCTCGACATAAACGCATTATTCAGACTGATTTGTTATTTAAGAACCTATAATTTCTGAGGTTTTTGGGATTTTTGTCAAGCATTTTTCTTTAAGGCATTTGCTTATTCATCTCCTCTATAAAAAATGCATTTTTAGTTCCCAGAGGGAAGTTTTTTTTTTTACAGTTGACAGTTTTAGACCAAAAGACGACCGTCGTCATTGCTTTGAAAACACCTCGTATCTTAGATTTCATGACGTCCGATTTTAAACTTAAACGTGAATAGAATTAAGTTCATACTCATACATCTCGAAATATCAGATACTATTTTTTTCCAAGGTAGTAATGATATTTTAAACCATCTGTGGTACTTAAGTGGCAATGTGTGTTTAATTTAATCAAGAAACTAGTATTATATTGAGTTTCCTATACCACTGGTATCCAATGTCAGTGCAATTTCCTCTAGCCCAAGGCCCACTCGAGTGGCGTATTATGACACTAGGTTTAGTGTTAAGTAAAGCGAGAGCACTGGGTAGTGATTCTGTAAACAACGCCGGTCGTGCGGACTGTCGAGCGAATCCAAGCGGCGAGATTAAGTAGTCCCGTCAGTGCGAACAAAACACATTGTAGCGCGTGCATTTTCAATTAAGCAGCCTTATACGTTCGACCCATCGTGCTGCTAAATTGAAAATGCACGCGCTACAATGTGTTTTGTTCGCACTGACGGGACTACTTAATCTCGCCGCTTGGATATCACTCGACAGTCCGCACGACCGGCGTTGTTTACAGAATCACTACCCGGGTGGTAGCCGGGCAGCAAGATGCCGGAGAGACGGGCGGATTGCGTTCGGTCTAATCAGATTTACCAAATGACGTCAGTTTGCTTTATTAATGCTGAAATATGTCCTCAAGTTTTAGTTGAAATGTTGATTAAGTGGTACGTTTTGGAATGGGAGAGGTTTCTATTTGAAGTCGGTATTTGTAATGATTTATTCGCTTTTTATACAGTTTCGCAGAAATGGGACGGAGCTCCGCTGCCATGGAGCTCCTACTCCTATAGGGGTTGGCCCTCCGAGCCAACTGAAGAACTAACATGACTTAAACCTATCTCATATTTATTATATTTAGTACGGAATTGGAATTTTTCATTAGTATAAAAACTGCGAAAGTGTATAAAATGCGAATTAACGTTTGTAATGTTGAATATTTAACTTTTTGTTTCGTCAAGAAAAACCAGTCGTATTGATTTTCCAATAAGTTTTAAATATACTTATCTAGACTCATATAATTATGCAACAAAGTGAACTAAATTTTAAATAATTAAGCGATCTGGTCAGCTCGTATGTATACCGTTATGGTTTTAACCCCTGACCAATCGACCTTAGCAGTCGAAATATTATATCCTACTCTATTAATGATCAAATTCAATTTGTATCTGTGTGTCTCTATGGGGCGTCTCCAAAACCAACTGATTCGAAAGCGCTTATTTCTTGTAAAGAAAGCAAGACGACATGATTCTTAGCCAGGTTTTATGAAATTGCGAATGCACGCGCAAAATGCGTTTTTTACGCTCCGACGGGACTACTTCAACCCGACGGTTCGCCGCGTTCAGTCGTTCGTCCGACCGAATGCCGTTTTTAGGAGAATAACACCCCAGCTCTGAAAGTAGAAGTCGCCATGTATCTTTTACCTATTTAATAATTATTACTAATGTTTTCCTCTATCACAAAGAAAAAATATAACACACCGACCCGTCACAATATCACTCGGACGCCGGAGAAAAGTGTAAACAAAGTTGTCAATTGTAAATTCGTAGTCCACCGCTGCGTCAGTACACAACCCCCGCCCGCATCGGCCCATTGCGCCATCGATGTATGCGCAGTGCGGTATCAATGTAAAATGCCGCATTACGCGATCGCGCCCAGCTTTATCGGTTTGGCGCGGTTTGACAATAATGACATCATAAGTGTACAGGATCAATAATGGCTGCTGTTGAAAAAAAATTTAAGGCGCTGTTCAGAGTTGGTTGCCACTTGTAAATATACCCATCCTGTATAGTAGTTACCTAGTGTTATGAGGACGCTAGCGTTACACCAGGGCCTCTATTATAGGCGGTAAAAACAATATCGTCTTTGACCTCTTATGATATTGTTTCTAACTCGGCCGCCATTACTGTCAAGTAAACAAGAGCTATCAAAACGTTGACAATACGATGACAGGTCAAAGACGATATGGTTTTTACCGCCTCGAAACTCATGTCTTTGAAAAAATATCTCTGGGTTTTTTTCTTGTATTTTTGTTAACAGTTGATGATTTTTTTTTCATGTAAATATTTCGCAACGTGTTGATGTTTTCCATGAGATTTAATGATTAACTTTACTTATGACCTTTACAATTTTATTTGGCTTTCAAATCAATAGGTTCCCTATACAAATAATCAAATAAACTTTAATATAAATATGAAAAAAATTCATGGATCAAAAATATACTTTTTTTTTTTATCTTATCCCTTTAAGGGATCACCTATAGCTAACATGGACCAGGATTGAGGAAATCGGTAAGATTACAAGATGCGTGAGCGCATATAAAGTAAATAGACCATTAGTTCTACAGCTAAATAACCGTAAACCATACTTAAGTTAGTGTCAATTTTACATACACAAATTTGAATAAGGGCCTGTTTCACAATCGACAAGTAAATTTATCTGTCACATAAAGTTGTCTCTCTCCTTGTCTATTTTCAAGTGTACGACAAAGAAAGGGCTAAACTTATCCGTCAAATATCCTTTACTTGTCGATTGTGAAACAGGCGGTAACTATTACACAAGTAGATAAAACCCCCCGACTGTTGGTGACCCTTTCTTTATGGGCTGATATCTCTTAAACGGCTCCCCCAATTTTAATGAAATCTAGCTACAAACTACTGTTGGAAAACCTGCTTCAATTAAAAAAAAACGCATCCAAATCCGTTTACCCGTTTAAGAGCTACGGTGCCACAGATACACATACACACACGTCAATCTTATAACACCCCACTTTTTGCGTCGGGGTTAAAAAGGAACAAGTTAACCGACTTTTAAATGTCTCTAAGTACTACGGTTACTATCTTGTTTTAACACAGTGAAGCGCCGCGATACGTCAGCCTCTCAACTAAGTGGCGGGTCCTTCCCGAGCTCAAGGATGCTCTCAGGAAAAATCTTCATAATTTATACTTGAGAGTTGGCGGGGAATGATCGACAAGTTTAAAGAAAGTCATGTTCAAACTTGTCTAGAAACAACAAGATTGCGATAGATTAGGCTATGAAACTTTCTTCTGCTTTTCGAAAATAGTATACTTAAACTACCTAATATTACAAATGCGAATGTGTTACGACGTTGTTATCGAATTTAAACAAAGGGAAGTTAAATTTTGCGAATAAATTGCCGTCATAGAAATCTATCAAAATTTTGAAAAAACACAGACGAACGCACGACAGGTTATTTCAATTCTATGTATACATATACATTGATAAAACTTTTGTATGATCAATCAGCATCAAGCGCTTCTGGCAAGTGCCCTATAACTAGCTATAGTAAATGTGTAAAATTATGACATACGGCTGTCATAGGGATCATCCTACATTGACCAAATATCATTTGTCTAGGCCCACAGAGCTGACAGTCATGGACAACAGACGTGTATGGTGACGGAATCAGTAATGGACAAGGACCAAAGATGGACACTAAGACTTGATTCTTATTTTACAGAAGATAAGTGTTATTCATTTGTTTTGAAACAATCAATTTAGGACCCAATAAAATTTGAATTAAGAGTCAAGTGTCCGACACTGGTGCCTGTCAGCTGAAAGTGTCCATCATTATTGCCGTCACCCTATTATTTTAACACGTTCCCTGTCCGGGTGCCCCCAATGTGGGGCCATGAAGCTTTTTTTCAGGAGTCCGTGCCTCCACTATGGGGCCACATCCCCATACTAAATACACAAGTTGGACGTGTGACATTGTCAGATCGTTTTGTATGGGGACAGTGAACGTGTTAAAAGACTTTATTTAAAGTTTTTCGCTATACTTCGCGTTTTTCCTTAAGAGTTTTACCTCCCAATATTTAAACCTTCCACGTTCCACATTCAAAACAATCTCGAAAACGTGTAATAACGGGCAACTGCAAAAGCGCTAGTCCGACAGCTATTACGCGAACTACAATAAATATGGCGGAAAGTTCGCCGGCGCGGGCAGTTTTTGCGTTACAAGGAAGGGGCGGCGACGGCATCGAACGATGGATGTTTGGACCGATATGTGTTAAAGTTACTTTACAACTAGTTCGGAATTTGATAAATGGAGTCGACGTTTTTGTTACTCCAATTGATTGTTTTATTACAGTTTTGAGAATTCAGCTGAACGATAGAGAAGAAAGTATGGTAACGTAACGATATGTGAATATTAGTATTAAGCTCAGGTGGGGTAAGTACGACAAAACATATCACTCATTGAATACAAAACTGACACATTCCAAAATAATTTGCTCTTTCATTAAAAATCTTATACGAATAGCTTCTAATTTTAAAATGCAACACTGACTCATTTTCGTTAGTTTTGTATTCAATTAACGATATATATTTACAGGAGATATTGTTGGTTTGTTGCATTTGCCCCGTAGACGCTTAAGTCTTGATGAATAAAGGTACAGTTAAAGTCTGTACTGCTCATTTTAAATAAAGTACCAACTTTACACAGGAAGTTTTTTGAAAATCACGAGTCCTTAATTACTTAAGTACTGCTGCAGCCTTCTCGTGCCCCGGGGAAAAATGTTTATGATTATGCTTACACGACCCACCCTGAATAAAATAATTTCCTATTACTGCGATACTTGTCATGATCAGTTATTAGTGCGGTTAAAGTGTTTATTGCTTTATTGTGCGCAGTAGGAAAAGGAAGGATGAAAAACAGTAAAAGAAAAAACGTCGGCGACATTTCAATACCGCGTAACGAACAAATTGAATAAGGTGCAAAATACACCTTAGCAAGTAATTCAATAAGTAATGGTCGCAACTTATTAAATTTGCTAGTTACGCTGAGTTGCATTATTATCGATGAAAACATTCACTGAATGAGCTACTATTTAATTAACTAACAATATTTACAACAGTCAATTTTGGCAGCCGGCTTTAACTGTTTTTGAACCAGTAACCATCATCGTTTCGATCGTTAGGCTCATATAGTTAGTACGGCGGAGAGCAGTAAATATTCATGTTTTTTCTGTTAAACATACTGTTTTGTTTTCCAGTGCAGCGGGGCCCTGGCCGCGTCTGACTTGCACGACACGACTACAACCCCCGGGCCGTTCCGGCTATCATTTTATCATCAGTACAACGTTACCGCTATAGCACCAAAACGTAGCCCCTTGCATCTCTGCGGACTAGACTTTGGACAGAGATCCCTATGGAACACTGTAGGCTATTTTCAGCTCACCCCCCAATCTCTTAACCACCCTCCCTATAGCAGCATAAGGTAAAATGCACCGCCACCTTACATCAATGGAGGCCCTCACCTTCAACCATTATCTTCACTTCTTACGGTGGCGCGTTTCGAGGGTAACTAAAGCCTAAGCGTAATATTTACACCATAAATTCGAATATTTTTTTAAGAACCTTATTGAATGCTCAAAAAAGTTCTTTTAACAACATAAACTCCAACCTGCCAGTGTCGAGCAAAGTATCGGTTATTAAAAGCCATAAAAAAAGTTGCCAGCGTTATTTAATCAAAGTTCCCCACTCCACGGTCCGAGTCCGAGGAAATTAAAAAACTTGCGCACATCCGAGACACTTTAACAGTTCTGCACAAAAGATTGAGGAGTGCGGATAAGATAAACACGGTGGAACAGACTTTCTTTATAGAGAAAATGTTACGGTTAACTTTTTCATTAACTTAACAGCGTTTTCAGGAGCATTAAATTTTATATTTATATTTTACGTACTTTAAAGACACCGACGGCAAATAAGTATAACCGAGAGGAATGGACTCGTTAATGAATTTTATTTTGAAAATGCTTGAGAAAAAATTAGACACATGAATTTGGTCAAAAAGAGTATTATTTTAATGGTTTTTGAATGCCTATACGTTATAAATTTAAAGTATCATCATTCATCACAAACCTTACATCGCACTATGTTTCAAAACAGCAACTGACATCCCTGAAGTTTGGAAGCTCGAAATGCATCCGACGTAAACCATTGTTTAATACGGCCGAATCTTAATTTAAACTTTAACCGCAACCAAAAGCGAGTTACATTCCCGTATCTAGTTTAATAACGGCAGAATAAATAAAGTTTCATATCACATTAGTGCGGCCGGGTGCTCGCAAACACTTGCTTATTAGACAAGTTGAGCGGTATTACGACATAGTCCTATCCTTCTAATGTATGAATGGATTCATACTGCATTAATTCATGCATTTACGACCAATACAAGAATAAATTTTCGGCTCTATTGAATTGAGGTTATTTTTATAATCACCACCTTCGGATGGAACCAATAAATGCCAGAGATAGAGGGAGAGCGCAAAGTACACTTACATACATAGAATTAAATTATTTAAAACGGGCCTCTATTACATACATACCTTCACGCCTGTCTCCCAATGGGGTAGGCAGAGATTATGGAACGCCAGGTGCACCGATCTAAACACACAATTTTCGCTTCCTCTACATTCATCAATCTCTTCATGTACGTACTGGTCCTCTATTCTTGGCGCAAAAACCATATCGTCTTTGCCCTGTTACGACATTGTCTCCAACACGACCGCCACTTACTGTCAAGTAAACAAGAGCTATCGAAACATTGACAATACGATAATCTAATATCTAATATGAATAATCTTATGTGTCAGTTTTCATAAAATGAGTTGTAGCGGTAACCATATATCTATTTTCGCTGCCTGCAACCTGGCAGTTTTGAACAGTCCATAAATGGCCATAGAACTGTAGATAAAGTTGCAAGACGCACCGTTATGTAAAAAGGAGCGATTACAATGAAAAATGGGGGAGCTGCGCCGACGTCTAGTGTTTCTACCGGGTTGACGACCATTAGCCTCGGTCGGTTAGCCCCGGCCCGGACTAATGCAGCTTCTCGTAGGACCCTACATTTTATTTAGTGAATGTGTCATTATGGTACAGTCACTAGCGACATGTTAGAAAAGATGTGCTTTAAAATATTTGGGACGTCTCTATTACTACCATAGAGGCATTAGTGTCATTATTTACATTATTGAAGTTTTAGTAGGAATCCCTAATTTTTCTAGTAGTAATGAATATAGCCTATTTAACTCAGGGACACTGAGGCATTCTAATGATGATGGCATTTTTGAATTCAGTTTAGTTTTTGAGTTAATTTGTAACAAACATACAAAAAAAAAAAACTTTCCTCTTTGTAAAATAAGTGTAGATCCTCATTATGCTGTTTGTTGAGTACTAATTTGAACAAAATGTAGTATATTTAATGTAGTTATTATATGTAGTTACTTAAGAACGTTCTTTAAATTGATGATATAAAAGGTAAGTTTCTAAAGGAAGATAATACATTTTTATTTACTACTTTCTCCGCCGTTATTAAACCCCTTGAGACGTTTCTCATATAATAGCATACTTACAATCCATTAGAGCATTCTGAGAACAATGGAACTGCATTAGCGTCCATAAAACTTTGTCATTACAACACGCATTGTTACGAAATATTGGAAAAATTCAAGGAGAAACATGACAAGGTAGGGTTAATAATACGTTGTTTATCATCAAAGCATTATTAAAGGGAATTTTCATAGTAAGGTTAATTGTTTTTACCTGTGACTGAGTAATATCCCACTGAAAACATATATGTACAAAATTAGGCCAATTTTTCATGTGCCACCAAGAGTAGTGACATCTAAGAAGGTTCCAAGTTTGGCACTAGATTGTTGACAGTCAATCAATTTATTGGCACTACATGCAAATTGAGCGCTACTCTAACTTGTAAATTTTCTAAAGTACACAACAGATTATTTGATATTTTAACATCCTGTAAAAAAAACTTCAAATTAGGACTCAAAATGCATTTATAATGGCAATAAATTGGTTTCAGTTTCAAAAAGCGAATGGGAGTGGGAATATTTAAATTATAAGCGACTTCCACGTATAAGACGTCGGTAAAAACCACGTCATATTTTTAAATCTTTATTTGGCTACAACATTTTATCAAAAAGTTTTTATTGCACGTGACTGAAGTTATATTGTAATGACCAGTGTTAAAATTAAACCCCACGGACACAACGCTGTAGCGTATTATATGCGCTTTTATGCTTCCCTTTGTTTAAAACACCTCATTATGACGCACGTATCTTTAATCTCGAATAATACCCGGGAGTGTACCATTTACTCTTTTGTAACAATTGTTACGAAACAAAGTGCTTTACTACGAACATTTTGTGATGGTGCACGATTTTATTGCTGGCGAAATATATTTATTTTCAGTCCGTTAATTGGAGTATGTATTGAACAATAATGGCATATTTCTGATGCACAAGTTTCGATGTCGAAGCGTATTTTGTGATAAAATTTGGGTTCTAAACTTAGATCATTAGTTTAAAATAACGGCATCTAACTACTACCAGTGTAAAAAAAAAGAACCGTTTCGTAAACAATTCCAGTATCGCCAACGTCACAAATTCACTTAACGACACGATCACTTTTTTCCTTTGTCAAGTGACGTCATGTTTGATCTACCATATATAAAAAAATATAATGTTAAAATGACACGTGTATATCATCTACCCACCTATGATGTTATGATTAGATATGACACTTACGACGTTCGACTGTATTGTTTAAATCAACAATGTTGATACACTACTAATGATTTGAATAATTTATTGATTAATTGAAGTGAGTTGTATAATAAAATGAAAAATCTGTCATTTATTCCAATTTGTTCTAGCATATCTTGCAATGACATCGCATATTACAATGACATCTTTAGCATAAAAGGTCTTATTCACTTGACAGCGAATACTACAATAACGTTTACAACATGACTACAATATGAAAACAAGATGAGCTAAAACAAAGTGGTATAGAGTTTGTCTTATTTTATGAGACGCATGTAACTGACGGGCTTTATTCTGCATTGTTTTAACACCTATTGTTATGGTATCGTTTTTAACTCGACCGCCATTACTGTCAAGTTAATCAGAGCTGTCACAACATTCGTCGCATTGATAATACGATGACAATAGAGAAAAGAACATCGTATATAAAGGCCCTTGTTTATGTCTGGTTTATTTCCAAGTTAAATGTGTAGGTAATTATAATATAAAAAGGGTATGAAACAGGGTTGTACAGTCACCAGCATTTATAATCCAACATTGGACTCAAAAATATCTGACACGTCCTTATTTCTCGATGCCTAAGAACGTGTCAGATATTTTTGAGTGCTGCTACAATACCTATTTACAGATGTATTGAATAATCCTTTCCCATCGTTTTTTGTCGGATAAGTTCGTATTTATCTGGCTTTCTCAGTTGGCTTATAGACTGGTCCTGAAGCTAATTGAGAAAGCAAGATAAATACGAGATTACCCGACAAAAAACGATGGGAAAGGATTATTCACTACATCTGTACACAAGTATTGATTAAATTTTCCGTTATCTTTTAACAAAAGAACGACCCGTGAACTGTCAGTTTCCTTCGTCTAATAAAAAAAAAAACTATATATTTGATTAGAGTAAGTCAGAGGTACCGTAAAACGGGGTAAATAGGGATTAAGAGGTACGTAGTGACAAAACCCGTGTGGTTGCCGGGTTAGAATAGTGCCACTCCATATCTTCCCGTGGATGTCGTAAGAGACGGCTAAGGGAATAAAGGCGTACAGTACTGTTAGGCGATGGGCTTGCAACCTGTCACTAATACACTGGTAAACATCTTAGCCTAAAAGTGCAAAATGTGGTTACAGAATTATTAACAAGTTTTTAGAGTTGTTGGTAATTCTGTAGCTCTGCCTACCCCACTCTGGGAAAAAAGGCGTGAGTTTATGTATGTGTATGTATGTAGTGTTAGGTTTCATTTTCTTATACATATAAACTGAAAATGTAATAAATAAGAATGTCATTTGAATAAAGTAAAGGTTGAGATAGTGGTAAAAAGACAGTCATTTGACTGTGGGTCGAAGGGTATAAAAAGGCTAACACAAGGCTGATCGAGGGATTCCGTTGGAAACTCTGAAACTGGAATATTGTTATTATCGGATAAGAAATCAGGAATAAATTCAAAGTGTACGATATAAAGTGGTTTCATTTAATAAGTTACGGACGTTAGTGGTGGTGAAGTACTAGTTATACTATATATCAGAAGTGGGATGATCATCGCTTTAACAGCGTAAGTACACGTCCATAATACTTTTACTTTTCTTCTTCTATCGCTAACGAATAACGGTTAATTTGAATTGTTTAAATTATGCTTCTATAGTGTAAATGCAATTATATAAGAGGATAGGGCGCCAACGATGATATATGGGGGCACATGGTCGGGGCGACTCCCCGATAGTGCCGCATAAGAATCGTGGTAGCCGTCATACATTTAATTGAGTGGTGTGGTGGATCATGCGAGCATTTGGTCAGGGCAACTCCCTTACAATGCCCTGTATGAATCTACGACGGCGGTTATCGAAATGGCAAATTCATGCCTGTGGTCGGGGCAACTCCCCGATAGTGCTATGTGTTGATTCATTCGATTACCGGGTACCTAGCAATTTATGTAACTCTTCAACTACCGAGGTCACGGTGGGTTTATCTTGAGTATGAACAGGACAACTTCCTAATTTGTGCTTCAGGTGAACTCATCACTGTCGTTTTAAAAAACACGCATATTATTTTATGCTTAATAAACTGGCCGTCGTTTCATCAATTTAGTGTATTCATTTCACGAGAATATAAAAACACTAGGTGCTGGACATGAAAATGTTTATAGATATCAATAATCATGTACAGGCAGTGCTACAACGATTTAATAAGGTAACTTTGTGACAATGCACCTAATACTTATTGCATATTACATATTATGACCCTTTTTATGCATCATTGCAAGTGTATTAGTGCAATGTAATGACTTAGCTAGTCTGTATCGAGTGCGATACAGCAGCACTCGCCCTAAGTAATTAATAGCCTTCCTCAAGATCTTTTCATGCGACCTTTATGTACCGATACTGGTAGACAAGATTGCCACGACGATCTAACGACTGTGCCCACGAAGATAACGGTCTTGGGTTCAAACCCCGGTAAGGATAGATATTTGGGTGATGAGCGCAAATATTTGTTCCCTAGTCATGGATGTTTTCTTTGTAGTTTTAGGATATATTTCTCTATATAAGTATTTAAATTGTATTTTCTAAACCAATACCATAGCCTAGGGCTTAGTTTGGGACTACTTAGGTAAATTTTTGTGAGATTGTCCCCTGATATTTATATATTTTAAAAATATTTTCGGTTTAGAGTAGTTACTAATTACTATTTATTAATTAGTATTGTTTTTAGTTTAAATTGGTGTTTTATGCTAAGCTTGGAATTAATGTCTTCTTATTATTGTTCTGAAGCTTGTTTTAATTATTCAATGTTTCTCAATTGTTTTCCTATTGCTTTGCTATTCCATACCCCTGACTCTTCCCTATTTGATGCAAGTTTCAGATCATGGCTGATAATGGCAATCGAGAGCACCGTTCGAGGTCAAGGCGACTACTGACTCCAGAGCGGTACACGAGATCTCATCAGTTCGAGGAAGAGCTGCTTCGTGGCAGAGACCGAAGCCGCAGCCTCGTGCAAAGACTCAGCCGCAGCCGATCCCGTCGCCATGGTCGGTCAGTACGTCCCCGAGATAACTACTCTAAAGATCGTGAATATCAGATCGAACAAATGCGTGCTCGTCTTAAAAATCTGGAACATGAATTACAAAAGGACCGCGAAATTAGAGCCAAGTCGCGTCCCGAACAATGTAGTAGAAGGGACTCTACCGTAAGGTCCCGCAGTCGTCATTGCAGTAGTCGACATGACGTTGAAAAAAAAAAAGCTAACGACTACCCTCGTAGGTCTAGTGAAAAACATATGAACTCCGCTGAGCGTCGGAATAGGTCGCGTAGTAAGAAATATTCGGCAGAAGACATAGCACTTATTGTAAATTCAATAAAACATAATGTACCCTCACAGTCGTCTACAGGTGGCACTTTCAACAACAAAACTATTGACCATAAAAACATTTTACCAAACTTCGATCCATCTACCAAAAATCAGCGTATGGTTACTTGGTTGAAAAAGGTTAATGAATGTGCCACTGTATACGGCTGGGATGACAAAACCACCATACATTTCGCGATGCAAAAATTGCAAGGGTTGGCCAAAATTTGGTATGAAAGTTTGGACACCATTCTCTTTACTTGGGTAGAATGGCAAGAGAAGTTAGTAAACTCTTTTCCATGTGAGGAAAATTATGGCCAACTCTTGGAAGAAATGTTAAGAAGAAAAAGTAAATTTAACGAACCGATAGAGGTATACTATTACGAAAAGCTAGCACTTTTGAATCAATGTAATATAAAAGGTAAACCGGCGGTAGATTGTTTGATTCATGGTATTAGTGATAAGACTACAAAATCTAGCGCCGTGGCCCTACGTTGCCCTAATCCCGACCAACTGTTAAAATTTTTAATAAGCAATAAAGATTCAATATATACTCTTGATCGGGCGCATATCAAAAACAAAAACTGGCCTGAGAATATCAATGTTAACAATCAAGGCTCTAGGTTCAATAATAAGCCCCAGACACAAGTCACATACTGTTTTAACTGTAAGGAAAAGGGGCACCACTACTCAAAATGTCCAAAGCCGTTGTTAAAATGCCATCATTGTAACAGGGTTGGTCACAAACCCGAAAATTGTTTTAAAAAGCCTGAAAACAAACCCACAAAAACTCAAGAAGTTAGATCGTTATGTGTGACTAGTTTAAGTCAAAGCTCAAAATTCATTAAGGAGGCTATAGTTAATGGTCGGACAGTGGAGGTATTCATTGATTTTGGTAGCGAGGTAACTCTGGTCAAAGAATCGTTCGTGTCCGCTTTAGGCATTGCCCACGATCACTTAGAGTCGACAATGAAAGGTTTTGGAAACGGACTCGTTAAGTCCGTAGGAGCAGTGTCGCTTGATTTAGTGATAGACTGTGTCAATGCTACTGTAGTATGCAAAGTTGTGGAGGACAATCTATTGGATAAAACTCTACTTATCGGACAATCGTTTACCGAATTACCCCATATTGTCGTTTACAAAGATTTGTCTCAATTACGCTTCTTCGACGTTGGTAATGAAATGCCGCAGTTTGAACCCAATGATGATAGTCTGATAAAAATTTCGGTGATTAATGATTTGGAATTATATGGACCAGCTTCTATGAGGGCGTATATTGAAGAAAGTTATGACGGGAACATATTGATTAAGGAGAGGTTAGTAGGAAAACCAGGTCAACAGTTTGTAGTAGGTGGTGGTATGTATAAAGTCATCAACTGCGGTGTGAATGTGACAGTCTACCCATGTTGTACTCCATGCTTAATGATGGAAGGTTTTGTAATTTGTAGAGCAGAGAGGGTGAACTTAGTTAATCGAATTGTAGCACAAACTCCTACAGTGTTCGAAATTGAGGAAGTTGATGTCATTGCAGAATCTAAACTTCGAATAGGTGAAGGCGTTTCCAAAGATTTAAAAAATAGACTTTTACAACTACTAAATAAGTATAAACATTGCTTTGCTTCTGAGTTAGGGCAGCTAGGGTGTACAAATGTCACTCAAATGAGCATAGAATTAAATGACCACCGCCCGATTGTTTCAAGGCCCTATAGGTTATCCTATCACGAGAGGGAACAAGTACGTAATATGATAAATGAAATGCTGTCAGCTGGAATAATCAAAGAATCTATATCTGAGTACGCTAGTCCCATTATTCTAGTACGAAAACCAGACGGTAGCTTACGAATGTGCATAGACTATAGAAAATTAAACTCAGTGACTATAAAGGAAAGGTATCCAATGCCAATTATTGATGATGAAATCGCAAGGCTATCAGGTCAGTCTTGTTTTATAACATTGGATCTTGCGTCAGGATACTATCAGGTGCCCATTGCTGAAAACAGTAAACATCTTACTGCCTTTGTCACCCCAGATGGCCAATTTGAATTTAATAGAATGCCATTTGGGTTGGCAAATGCACCAAGCGTTTTCCAAAGGATGATGAATCGTATTCTTGGTCCAGCGCGATTCCCGAAGGCTATGGTGTACATTGATGATCTGTTGATATTCGGAAAGGACTCAAGTGAGTGTTTGGATAGATTAGAGGAGGTGTTGCAATTTGTAGAAAAGTCCAGCTTAACTTTAAATATCGCTAAATGCAATTTTCTTCAAGACCATCTTGATTATTTGGGATACGAAATTAGTGCTGAAGGGGTTAAACCGGGTAAAAAGAAAATTCAGTCTGTAGAGAATTTTCCTCGTCCTGTTGACGTTCATAAGGTTAGACAGTTTCTTGGTCTAGTTGGCTTTTTCCGAAAATTCATTGAAAATTTTGCTCAGATAGCCTTTCCTTTGACTAAACTATTAAAAAAGGATGCTTCATGGGAATGGACGAGCTCTCAAGAAAGCGCATTTGAAGATCTGAAAGGTAGGTTGGTGAATAGGCCTGTCTTAGCAATTTATGACCATACAGCTGATCTAGAACTTCATGCCGACGCAAGTAAGCATGGTGTTGGGGGAATTCTGTTGCAGCGGTTGCAAGGTACCTCTGATCTAAAACCAGTAGCCTTCTATAGTCGTCAGACCTCGCCTGAAGAAAAGAATTTCCACTCATATGAGTTGGAAACTCTAGCGGTCGTCTGTTCGTTAAAAAAATTTAGAGTGTATTTGTTAGGGAAAACCTTTAAAATTATGACGGATTGCAGTGCCTTGAGATCTACTTTTTCAAAAAGAGATCTTATCCCTCGTATTGCCCGTTGGTGGCTTATGTTACAAGAATTCGATTGTACAGTGGAATACCGGGCAGGGACCAAGATGTTGCATGTTGATGCTCTCTCACGTAATCCCTCTTTGGAAGATGATCTTTCAACCGATAGTTTTCCATCTGTTATGAACATCAATAATGAGGATTGGTTACTCACTTTGCAACTTGGAGATTCTGAATTATCGAGGACTCGCGATATTTTGTTAAATGACGTCAATCCTAAAGATTTGCAACATATTAAAGATAATTACATAATCCAAAGCAACAAATTATTTAGACGTATTGATGGCAAAAAGGACAACCTTCGCTGGGTGGTGCCAAAGGGGGCCAGGTGGCAGGTATGCAAGATGAGCCATGATGATATAGGACATTTCGGCATAGAAAAAACTTTGGAGAAAATTAAAAATCAATATTGGTTCCCAAAAATGACCCGCTTTGTTAAAAAGTATGTGGCTGCGTGCATTGAGTGCGCGTATGCTAAACATACTAAAAACAATCAAGAAGGATTATTACATCCGATAACCAAAATTGAAATACCTTTTCATACCTTGCATGCCGACCACCTGGGGCCTTTTGTCAAGTCAAAAAGGGGAAACTCCTATTTATTGGTAGTTATAGATGCCTTCACAAAGTTCGCGTTTGTGAGGCCGGTTCGAAATACAAAAACGGATAATGTAATTAAAATATTAAATGACATATTTTATACGTTTAGGGTGCCAGTACGATTGATAACGGATCGCGGTAGTTGTTTTACGTCTAAATCTTTTAAGAAATATTGTCTCGATAAAAAAATTAAGCATATTTTAAACGCAGTCGCTAGCCCAAAATCAAATGGTCAGGTAGAGCGCTACAACCGCACGATTCTCAGTTCATTAACAGCACAGAACCTGAATAAAAGCGAAAGAGACTGGGACAGTCAAGTGGGGCAAATTCAGTGGGGTATTAATAATACCATAAATAAGACTACAAATAAGATGCCCTCCGAAGTATTATTCGGTACCTTTATGAGCGGTGATTTGAATTCAGCTCTCGTTGAAGTCTCTCAATATACGGGTGAGCATAGTGATGTAGGCTCTATTAGAAAAGACGTAAAAGAAAGAATTGACAATGCACAGTTAAAACAAAAAGCGTACTATGATAAGGGTAGAAGGCCAGCACACTGTTACAATGAAGGCGAACTCGTAAAGATCACAAAAACCTCTTTTAACAATGACGGCAAAAGCAAAAAGCTGCTGCCGGCTTATATTGGCCCATTTCGTGTGTCGAAGGTGTTGGGAAACGACCGATACCAGATAACATCGGTGCCGGGGTTCAGTAACATGAAGACCAGGAATGGTTCTGTAGTGGCGGCAGACCGTATGAAACCCTGGGTTCATGTTGCTGCACTGGCGGTGAATGATGATTTCGACTCTGATAATGATGACGATACTGATAGCGATTAAGATAATGTTTCATTCATCAATATCATCAAATGTTTAATCGGATTTTGATTATCTAAAAAGGTTTTGTTGAAGTAGCAATAAATTTATAAATATTAAGATCAAGGTCATGATATGTACCTACTTGTTGGGAACAGATTTACCAACAGTGATATGTGAAATGTTATTTTATTTTTACTTATTAAATAAAGGGTTAATATATGGGAGTGAGAACAGGTTTGCTCACTCGTATATGTTATCTTATATGAAGATATATATGAGTGTGATCAGGTTTGCTCACTTATATATGTTATATTGAGATCATCTTAAATGTTATAGAGGATGCATTATACTCGTAGGAGTGGGATCAGGTTTGCTCACTCGTATGTAAAACAGTAAAGTGAGATCAGGTTTGCTCACAATATATACATATATATGTATGTAGATATAGACTTCAATGTTCCAATAATATGTGAAAGTGGGACCAGGTTTGCCCTCATACATGTTTCACAATGTAAAATATATATTATATGAGTAGGATCAGGTTTGCTTACTCGTATAATATGTAAGGAAATAAACATAGATATGCATGAATTTTATGTTAGATTAGAACTACTTGTTTTTTTGATGTATTTTATTTTCTTTTGTTGTTCTTTTTGCTAATTCTTGATAATAATATCTTGTAATTAAACTTTATTTGTACTTTAAATTAAATAAGATTAAGCTACCTATATCATTGTAATAAGAATATAATCTAGCTGTTGAGTTTCTAGCCGCGCTTCTTCTCAACAGGGGTCTCCTCTTGGGAAGCGCTGGTAGACTCAAATGTAATAACAGGTGTGTCCGATCAGCCGAGTGTTAGGTCATCACATGATACGTGTATGGGGACATCCACGATATCAGGATGGACGAGTGTTAGGTTTCATTTTCTTATACATATAAACTGAAAATGTAATAAATAAGAATGTCATTTGAATAAAGTAAAGGTTGAGATAGTGGTAAAAAGACAGTCATTTGACTGTGGGTCGAAGGGTATAAAAAGGCTAACACAAGGCTGATCGAGGGATTCCGTTGGAAACTCTGAAACTGGAATATTGTTATTATCGGATAAGAAATCAGGAATAAATTCAAAGTGTACGATATAAAGTGGTTTCATTTAATAAGTTACGGACGTTAGTGGTGGTGAAGTACTAGTTATACTATAGTAGTGACAAAACTTAAAATGAAGCATATGTATGTTACTAATTATAAGACTGAAATTATTTCTATTAAGACGTAACATTATTTTCCATTTAATACTTGTTCTTATTTGTAACAAGTTATGACTTAATAAAGGTTGTGTCTCTATTTACCCCTTAATCCCTATTAACCCGGTTTTACGGTAAATCATGATCGTGAATCGATTACATAACGAGATAACTCTGCTCCTCGCAAATTGAATTAATAATGGAAATAGTAACCCTTTTTTTAATCCATCTGACCCCGGTCGTAGGGTTGAACAAATGGCTCGTCATATAATTAGGTCGATTATCCCGATCAGCCGCGGGATAGCGGGACGCCGGGACAGACCCACTCATTAATATCGCGGTCGCGTAATTCCTTCACAATTTCAGATAGCATTTAATAAAAGTATCAAGAAGAAGCAGAAGGGAAATTTAAACAAACGGTAATCATTTGCATGTGACGCCCAATACTTTTGCTGGTTTTTGACGTATCTTATAAGCAGGGATCGGACAAATGGGCGTCATTACTCGCAATAATGTGGACATGACTCCAAAGATTTCAATATAACAGATTAAGTTACATTAATTTATTACTTACCCTAAAATAATACACAGGACAGTAATAAATAAATAACCGACTTATTAAAGCAAATAACAGTATTTTTTGTATTTTTTCCGTCGTTAGTTTATTCCTTTTCACGGTTAAAACAAACTTATGAAGTGAAAAGCTCCTTTCGCAATCCACGGATGTTATTGGAGCAAAACTTAAGTAGATTCATATCAACGGCCACTCCTCACGTCTTTCAATTATTTATTAATTACTTGCAAAGGATCAAAATATTTTTTGGGTAAGTAATCAATTAATGTAATTTAATTTGTTTCATTAAAATCTTTAGAGTCATGTCCACATTATTGATAGTAATGACACCCATATTCCGATCTCTGCTTATAATATAAGTTACAAATAAAAGAGCTAGGGTTGCCTACTACTACACTACTTCCGTTATTATAGTAACAACAAATTGTTATAAACAGCACAAGCAAAACCAATATTATAAGAGTACAATATTATGATGATGATAACTTTTTGAGGGATATGACCCTTTTAGCTCTATTCAACACGGTAAAACCATATTATTTTTGACATGTTATCGTTTCGTTAACGTTAGGATAGGTCTTATATACTTATATGTTTTTATCGAGTTGAATAGAGACCGTGGTCAGTGGTCAGCGTCGCAAATTTTGATAGCATATCCACGTAAGGCCCAAGGTCCTAAATTTAGGACATTTGTCAAAGTGACTTTTGACTTTAGTTGACCGACACAAGATTATTTTTCAAACTAATGAAATTTGACTTGGGCCTTACGAGGCTATATTTACACACGTAAGTAAATTTAAAATTGCGATGTCATAGATATAATTCGAAAACAGACAACCACTTCAATTGACCAAATCCATCCGAATTAAACAGACTTGTACCGTGTCCGCTCAGATTGCGGTCGAACTAACACCGGCGAAGCCGCGCGAACATCCCGCGTCTGTTAACGCCATTAGCTGCCCGCAGGCTAATGCTAGCACCCGATTATCACCATCCAGTTAGGCAGTTGTCATAACTGTTATACATGAAAAGCTTTAAAAACTTCCGACAAACCTCTAACATAACATGTTTCATTGCTGATTAAGTGATTACTGATTACCAATAGGCGGACAACGGATGCGAATCACGTCAAAATAATGTCGAACGAAACCTTAATATGGATATTTATTTATTTATTTATTTAACCTTTATTGCACAAAAAAAACGTACAAATGGCGAACTTAATACCTAATGGCATTCTCTACTAATGATACTTCACGCAAAAAGTAAAAATACATACATAAATAAATATAATAATATATAAACCTATAGATATAACAACAGAGACTAAAACATAATTCATGATGGGTCTAGCCTAAAATTCTATGCAACATCTTGTTCCAGCAAATGCTTACGAAGCAATCGCTTGAAAGAAAACCTGCTAGGGGCTCGTCTAATATGAAGTGAGCGCATTCCAGAGACGGGTTGCCTGAAGGGCGAATGAGTTTGACCTAGAACCAGTGTGGTGCAAAGGAATAGCGAATTTGGGATATGACTACAATTGATTTAAAAAAAAGAGAACATCACTGCAAAAAAGTTGTAGAATTTTATTGTTCAAGTAAATAATCATATTTTTTTCTTTAGTAAGTATTCTCAGTAAATTCCTTTTATTGTACTCATAATTTAATAAAAGTCTTGTCCATCTTGTGCTGTCGTCACTGTATCGCATCCGTCGTCCGCCCATTACTAATTTAATTACCGCGATTACTCTTGATTAGTTTATCCGATTGTCATGAAACTTAGTTCCGATATAGGGCTGGAATACAAACTTTCAAATTAAAAAAAAACAGTCTTGTTTTACTTTACCCGATCAAGCCCTAGACGATGACACAGAGGAACGAACAATTTCTTCAATCACTAATCTGTTTGAAAACGTCAGCTGGGACCTCATTTCACAACCAAAATGACTTTAGATTTTTTTTTTGTGAAGGAAGGAATGATGTACAACAGTGGATCCAGTATGCAAGGAGAGCTCTTAGATATTGGCGAGCTGTGGTATGTCCACGGCATGGCCAGCGGCACAGCGCCGAAGAAGCAAAATACGAAGAATAGAGCAATATTGAAGTAGGATTCTGTGCCATCGCCGTTCGCCTTGCCGCGTCTAGAAAATCACCCCATATACCTTCATACAGTCTTATACTTCCCGAGTTGACGCGCCAGTTCCGTCGTCATGACGTGTTATAGAAATCAAAGGTGGATCCAGAATTCAGGCCAGGAGGGGTCATATTTAATAAACTTGTATCATGGCTCAGGGGTTTGTAGTGCCCCTTATGACCCCTCTTGGATCCACCCCTGATAGAATTACAATTTTTAGGCGGACTCTAGGTGAATGATCAGTCCCGAATTTGAACGCCGTTTCACGAAACAATCAATTTTGAAAGGCATTAATTATGTTCGCAGTTTTCTATCCTACAAAGGTTCCTATAGGTGTTTTATGTAATGACCAAAGTACATTCCCCTACCGTTCATTCTCCGCAATGCGCCGCAGATCTCTGGGTTTTATTGTTATCCTTTTACTGCTTGAATTATATGTCCGTCTCTCATTTAAAATTCCAAGTGTTATTAATTTTTTAACGCTCCTTGAAAGATTATATTCAAATTAACGTTTTACGCTCCCCAATTCGTAACGACTTTGACTGATGAGTTGGTGATTAAAAAGAAATTTATTTCACGATTTAACGCAAAAGTATTTGTACATTTTATATTTGAAAGGATTTGTAAGACTAACATTTTTCAATATAAAATGTAAGAATACATTATTTATGTGAACGATTTTGATTCGAACGTTTTAGCAAAATAAAATCATTTCAGAATTAGTTCCGTGACGATTATTTTCAACCAAATAAGTCATTCAAAAGTGAAAAGTGATACAGAGAACCAAAGTTTAAACAAAATTAGCGACGTTGCCGGGCTAGCATATGCAAAAGGTGGCTTCAAATATATTTACTCTATAATAAGCATGATATCCTTTGATCAATCAGTTATAACAAACCAGTTATCAATATAAATGCTCCCTCATTTTCAATTACCTGTCATTTATCGTACCAACTGATGCAAATTGACAGGCAATATAGAGGGCAGGGTTTGCAAATATACCATTTGATAGGTTATGGAGATCTTTTGTTCATTTGCAAAGAGGTGTCTTTAATAGAACATACGAATACATATAATAATATACTTTCACAGGTTTTTATTATGAAGTACGGCACAAGTACGAAATGAAGTATGACACTGTGATCTTTTTTATGTAATTTGGAGGTGAGCTAATTATTCCTACTTATAACGATGGTTCACGTTCCACATTGCTTTAACAATATTGTTTCATATGTTGCTGTTTTTTCCATTTCCTCACTCAGAGCAAGAGAAAGACAAATCAAAGCGACATAGATAAATATCTTTAAGGTTAAAAAAAACATGAATTCATTTGGTATTTTATCGTACAGCTTTTCACGAGTACCGGTGATCCACGAAAAAGGTTTATAAAAATGTTAAATTTACAAATAAATTAAATTAAAAATATACTACTAGAAACTTACCCGAAGAAAAAACTATAATGTTGGCAAAATAAATCATCGTCACTTGCAATATCTAAAACGATAAACATGAAGTAATCTTAATAGAGATATAGTAGGAAATAAAAATAATATTATAAAGGTAAAAACCATGAGCGGCAGGCAAAATTTATTAGGGTCACAAGCGGAAAAAATGGAAGATTAAGGAAAAATACCTCTCAAAAATGCGTTTACTTATCTCGCAACAAAAAGGTAAAATACATCGCATGTTCAAAGTAGAGAACATAAGCGGAATTAGGAATTTATTTCCATTTCAATTTTAAAATGTTTTCGACATGTCCATTTCGCACAAAGGTCCTTTATGTCAAAGGGTTTACAGTTATACATATAACTTTGGTTGTAGACAGCTTTTTAGGGGAGCAGAAATTGATTCCGATCCTTTTTGATGTTAGTATATTTTGTCTCTTTTGTACGTCCCTTTTTTGGTAAAGCAAGTGCAGGACAGCACAATAAGTAAAGCAACCGGTGAATTAAAAAAAAAACATAACCATAGTTTACTTGAAGTAGTGTGTTGTTATCTTTCACTAAAATACGCAACCCTGACGCTACAACCGTAGCAGCGCTACAGCAATTCGTAGACCGTCTACGAGCTAACTTTCCAACAACGCGAAAACTTTCAAGGTAATTTCACTATCAGACACTTCTTTAGACAAAAATACTTTTACCTAGGGTTCTATTCCACCTATCTTTTCTTTGAATCTACATTGCGTTTTGTCGAAATATATTTTACTGGGGCTAAATTTTAATCTGTAAAACCATATACTTTTGACGTGTAGTCGTATTGCCAACGTTATATTAGCTCTTATTTACAGCGGCTTAGTAAAAACTATACGATAACATGTCAAAAACAATAAGGTAGAGTCAAGTGGATAAGAGTAATGACGTTTTCCATATAATACCGATATGGTAAAAGATAAAATGGAATAAGCCTAGCTCATTTTAAAGTCATCCACGAGCCACGATTCCTTTTCGAGCGCGAGTTATTTTCTTAAAAAACATCTTCAAAGGCATTTGCGAAATATTAAAAGGACATTACACGGGAAAGCTTCTAAAGCGCTGTTTGCGTAAAGAATCAGCGGCGAACCATGAAAGGGCCTGGTGGTTTTATCTCAGGCAGGACAATGGCTCGATAGCGACGGAAAAACTATTCAACCTTTATCAAAACGCCGGGCACGCCAGCGACACCTGTTGGTGGCATACAAAACGTCTTATCAAGCAACACTGCCCCCGGACGTTCTTAGAGGGTTCCATTAAAAGCGTCACAGATAACGCTAACGAACTGGGTTGCCAGTCTGAAAAATCACGCGGGTTTCGGGCGGGAATTAAAATAATTGAAGGCGTCGCGTTCGAGTGCCGGGGTTGCCATTAGGAAAATTAAAATGGGCACGCCGATTGCACGTTCAGAATGAAGAGAAATATTTCTATTTCGTTTATGTATAGTGAATGTGTTTTATACCGCAGGATTTGATGTTTCGAAATGTGCATAACTTTATTCAAATTATGAATTGTTGTTTGTGTAATATTTGTGGGTGGAAGTGTACTTGTACTTGTGTTGTAATTGTTAGACATATATATTGTAATTTAACGCGTTTTATCCTCGCACAAACCCTTAAGTGGTTTATGAGGTGTTTTTTAAATGTAAAAATTGTACTTGTTTTGAAGATAAATAAAGAAAAAAAAAACTTTATTATATAGTAATAAAATTGACTAGCGCGATTTTATAACTACTTCGAAGGTAACAATAGAAAAAAATCTATTAAATTATGAAATGGGATTTGATATGTTAAATGTAAATACTCATAGTATTAGGTAGATAAGAAGTCAATGCACAACCATGAAGTTTTTGAATTTTGATAATATTGACAGAAGTAAAATACTAAGCTTTTTTTTGCGTGTGAAGGAATAGTAATAACACTAATAACTTCATTGTTTTACTGCTGTCAATATTATCAATATTCAGAAACTTCATGGTTGTGCAATCTGCCTAGTAGGTACTGTAGAACCGTATTCTTAGACTAATCAACAGGGTTGGGACTCTATTCCACGCGGTAATAACCATATTGCCTTTATCATGTATACCTTTACTAAAAACACACAATTCTAAATGAAACCTAACACGCATGCAAATTAAAAGGCAAATTCCAATGTGAAATCAGTCATTTAAAAACCCTCGCATCCTTGTAAGCGACTCGAAGTATTTATACATTATATTAAAAACAGGACGACACTCTCATAAAACTTCCATTGCAATACCGACCTTTTTAACGACGGTTAAGGTGGAATTTTATATGGCTTTAAACTCGGAGTTAAGTCTTTTTGACTAAGGGAGGTAGCATAAAAGAAGCCACAATTTGTTTTTGATCTCAAGTACGCTTCGCCGTTGATCGAGCTGCTTAAAAACGTATTTCGAGTGAAATTTGCTCTTGATCTTTCTCGTTAAATAAGGGGATATGTGTGTGTGTAAAAAAACATTTACGAAGCAAAAAGGGAGAAAAGGGAGAAAATTTGATTAATACATTTTTTAAGTAGATCAAACGCTTAGTTTTTGGATCTTCAAATGAAATACCCAATCAACTTCCATCTATATCTAATCTACAAAATCATTGACAAAAATCATTTAAACATCTCATGATTTAAACAACACTTGAGGGACGAGATTCTAGGCGGTAAAAAACATATATATGGCGCTTATCGCGTGACAAAATGTGGATAAAGCATTCGTCACTGTCGTGCCTATATAAGTGTTGGAAAGTGACGGATGACGGAGGCCTTGTTTAATCGTATTGTGAACGTTTTGACACCTCTCATTTACTTCACAGCCTTGTGTCTTTTGCCAATGAGACCAATGTCTTTTGAGACAGACAGAGACAGAAAAAATACTCACCATTAGAAATCACTTCTAGGGCTTTTTATTCTACACTCAAAAAATGTGAGCCAACCAAGAGAGTTTTTTTCTTAGTTGTCAAAAATTCAAATGTACAGCAACTTTTTTTGTGGTTCAACCATAGAAAGCTGTCATTTTTGACGCATCTCGAGACGAGCATTAGAGTTGAGATTAGTTTATTAATTCGGGCCTTAGTCGATGTATTTAACGTCTTGTCATTCTCGTATGGAATCAAGCCGCCTATGCACAACAATCACAATCTTGTTAGGAGCGACCATTTTTTTTCCAGTCAGACAGACCAGTGTACTGGGTACAACCTTCTTTATTCACTACACACAAGACACCCAGAAAAAGTAACAGAAAACGGCAATAAACAAAAATCAAAAAAAGATGACACACAATATTGCTTGACAGTTATGACGGCCGAGTAAAAAACACCATGTCAGTGTCGTGTTTAACACCTGCTGATTTTCAGCCAGCTCCGACATTGACATGGTGTTTTTTACTCGGCCGTCATAACTGTCAAGCAATATTGTGTGTCATCTTATCAATCAATCAATCAATATCATTTATTTGCAGAATACAGTACACAAGATGTTACAGTCAATTTGAAATAATAAATCATGTCCAATGTATCCAGCTTGCAAGCAAGCGTGCAAATATTGTTTAAGCAATAAATGTATTTGTTACAAAATTTGGTAAGGACGTAAAAAATGTAATAAGTAATAAATAACATTTAAATTTACACATTTAAAATTACAAATAAAAACCGTTAAAATTTATAAAATATACTAAATGTCAATGATCACAAATTATCACAAATGATTATTATTACATTTTATTACGTTGTATTACATTGCTCGAGGAAGTCCTTAACACTATAAAAACACTTATCTAGGAGCCAGTTCGGCAATTTGTACTTGAATCTATTTCTCTGGAGTAGCTGTATGTCATCAGTTATGGCATTATAGATTTGAATGCACATGTTGTATATATTTTTGGTGTATATGGTGTAGAATAGAGGCCCAGATAGTTTCCGCGACGGCTCACTTAAATCACACTCAGTTAGTCAACACTTAAACTCGGCTGCCGCAGTCATCGCTCTCGCCCAGCCCCGCTAACCAGCGTTTAAAGTATTAATTTATCGTCCATAATGAAGCGGTAAATCGCCGGCAGACCATTATTAATTTCACCACGCTCTCCCGTAATGAAGAGCGCAAAAACTTGCCGGCAACTTGTCTTGGAAAACAACTGCAGCTTAATTTACTATATCAAGCAAATAGAAGAGTTTTAAAAAGGAAGATTGTTTTTTTACCGCTTTACAATATAGGTACCGAACTGCAAAAGTCTTAGGTATCGCAGTAGTGTATAAAGGTCTCGAATATTTTTTATCAATGGTTTTCATACAAATTGACCTAGTCCCAAACTAAGCCCTGTACTTGTTCTAGTACTCGACAACGATGAACTTACTTAAGTATATATAGAAATACATACTTAAATACACAGAAAACATCCATGGCTCATAAACAAATACTCGTGCTCATCACACAAATATCTGCCCTTACTTGGATTTGAACTCAGGACCGCTAGCTTCGTAGGCGGGGTCACTACCAACTAGGCTATTTAGCGGGCCTAATATGGCTGCGTCTATATCACGTGTCAAATACTTATACAGGGTGTCCCAAAACTCAACGATAATCCGACAAGGGCTGATAGAGCAGCTAAAAAGCTATCGATTTAACACCTATGTATGTTCAGCGATTTTCGCTGGTTTCGGAGATATTGATCATTTTAATCTGAAATTTTGTAATTTTCCCTTATGCCCATGTCACGAAAAATCATTAATTTCGTTATGTATTTCATAAGTTTTTCAGTGGTATCTTACATAATTATAATCATTACGAATTGGCGAAGTTTTTAAACCTATTTGCCCGTTTATTTTATCAGTATTTTTTTTAAGTAATCACATAAAGTTTGTTTCTCCATACTAGGTGTCCCAGTGGTTGCTTTTCACTTTGTATGAAAAAAACAACTTTAGGTGATTACTTAAAAAAATACTGATAAAATAAACGGGCAAATAGGTTTAAAAACTTCGCCAATTCGTAATGATTATAATTATATAAGATACCACTGAAAAACTTATGAAATACATAACGAAATTAATGATTTTTCGTGACATGGGCATAAGGGAAAATTACAAAATTTCAGATTAAAATTATCAATATCTCCGAAACTAGCGAAAATCGCTGAACATACATAGGTGTTAAATCGATAGCTTTTTAGCTGCTCTATCAGCCCTTGGCGGATTATCGTTGAGTTTTGGGACACCCTGTATACGTGTCAGAATGTGACGAAAATTAGCCATACAATGCGGCCGTCAATACATAGCTAATTTTCGTCACAAAACTGACAAAGTTAAAGTTCCTTAATTTTAGTCCTTAATTGGGTACACTTTTTAATGAAAACGCCCTTTATTCACATTTTGTCACACGATAAACGTAGCCATAGTAGGCTCCCAGGTGTCGTCGTCGTGCTTGTTTCAACGAGGATGTTCGAAACAGTATTGCTTTTGACATGTTATCGTATTGTTTTTAACTAGGCTGCCATTAGTGTGAAGTAAATAAGAGGTATCAAAACCATAGAAATTAATATCCTAGGGTAATAGACACTGCTTCTGCAAGCGAGAGCGCAGTCTCTTACGACAAAAATACAAGTGCAAATGAGATAAGTACATACATACATACATAAACACACGCCTTTATTCCCAGAGTGGGGTAGGCAGAGCTACAGAATTTCCAAGAACTATAAAAACTTTTTGATAATTCTGTAACCACATTTAGCACACTTTGGCGAAGATGTTTACCAGTGTATTAGTGACAGGTTGCAAGCCCATCGCCTAACAGTACTACACGCTAATGAGATAGCGAAAGAAAAAACCGTTAAAACTATTTTTAGAGCTCGTAGAATCTCATAGCGTTACACACTGGCGATAGCGTAATTCAGTATTTGTGTTATTCAAGATTAATTTTAAATTTAGTTAAATGATAGACATCCGTCACTTTCTAACACGTTTACAAGTACGAGAGTGACAGATGCTTTATCCACATTTTGTCACGCGATAAACGCAACCCGCAGGTCCAAGACAATACAGATTTTACCGCCAAAAATAGAGGCCCAGATTTACCCAGACAAAAATGTACTTCCATGGTAAAAAAGTAAATTAAATTATAACCGGCCACAGAGGCCCGCCGCCGGGCGGGAGACAATTGTGGGCACTTATTACTAGCACAAATGAGTTTGCAAATCGCCCGCGGCCGCCTAATTGTGCGCCTTTGTCTTGCGGCTCGTTCATTTTCATAAAAAAACGACATTTTAAAAGCCTTAATCTAGCGATAGAATATAATAAATTGTGATAACTAATAATTAAACGACCAATTAATTTAAACCCGTTTTGTTTCATTACTATGGACCACTTCACTTCCTCCTTCATATCTAATAAAAAACAAACATTCAAACATTAACATCGTTACACACAAACATACCTTCACGCCTTTATTCCCAAAGTGGAGTAGGCAGAGAGACTCCGTCCTCGTAGAATTGGTTTATCATGTATCACTTAGGAACTATGAAATTATCCAGGATAAAAGTATCCTTTGTTTTGAATCCGTACACAAACATGCAAATTTATTCAGCTGTTTAAGGGCCACTTGCACGAAAAATTTAACCCTGGGTTAAGACCCTAACTCGGGTTAGTAAACGTCAGATTCATACAACAAATGTCATTTTAACTCGAGTTAGTGCTTTAACCCAGGGTTAAATTCTGCGTGCAAGTGGGCCTAAGAGAGATAAAGGGTCAAACACCCAACCTTTACATTTATAATATTAGTGAGAAAAGTAGGATAGACTCATAAGAAGAATAAGGCTAACTTGATAAACTGTAAGCTATAGTGAAGATAAATAACTAAGCGGTAATGCGGAAAGCCGCAGCCATCGGTGCCATAAATAATGACATGGTTAGTAAATTCAGACTTTCTTCCCTAAAACAACGAATGCGCCGTTAGACTCGCGGCGGGGGTCAGTTAAATAATTATTTATCTTTATTCAGGACGACCCTTGCTGCTTCGTTTACCAAATAAAGGCTATAATTTATATTTTTTACTTTATTTTGAGTACAAAGTAAAGCATTCCAGAGAAATTAGCTTCCAATTAATAATTATTTATTTTACTGGCAACCTCATTTCAGATGCATTAGTTTTCGTAATCCGACGTCAAAATTGAGCGGTGTTTATAAGTCATTCATATAAAGTAATTAAAACCAAAATCGGTCACTTTATTATACCTAGTGTAAGTATTTGAAATAAAACATACTATCAACTATTTGCTTGTAGTACGGACAGCCGATGGGACCAAGATTTCCTAAAATGATGACGACAGATGGGTTGGTGGTGGGTATGGGTAATTGGGTAACCCATTATTTTATGTAATTTCAGTTTATCAATTCTATCATTTTATCGATCGCTATTTTCTGCTTCAACCATGACGTTTTCAGGATACCTTAAATCTTAGTTAGTCATTAATTACGTAGGATAGGTTAGGGTAGACATGTCACTACCAAAACAATTTACTCATGCGGCGAGAAATGCCTTTCAATTAAATTAAAATTCTGCATAATAGGTACCCGGAATAATGAACTAATGATATCGCCCGTCTTATCATACATTTCAACCGACTTTTACAATGCAGCACGACTTGTATTTTCTCGCTTCTCTCTCAGTGCTTCTCCATCGTGAAAAAGAAATATCCAAGCGACAAACAGGTCACGGAAAACTTGTGCTAGCCTGTTCAAGAATGTGTCTTTTCACAACAAAGAACATGAGTACATTAGTTATGTGAGTACAGGACCTATTCGGAAAACGACAAACAGAGCGATACCGTAATAAGTTGTCGTACCTTTAAGCCATAATTCCATAATATTTTCCGTGAATGTACTTGAGCTATCGCGGCGCTTGGCAGGCTGCCCGGTCTGATTACATTCCGAAAGCGATACCATTTCATTTCTCGACTACATTTCACTTCAATGCCGATGTGTGCATTTGGAATCTTGCTGATGCCCTGACATTGAATGGAAAGGCACGAGGCCAAACATAATTCGTTTCATTTCAGTTATTTAACACGAGACGTTATTTTTCTCCCTGGTAATGACCCGTGTTCAAATATTTTGTGACCTTGCTCGTGGCACGTTTTCGTAAAGTCTAGAATTTTGCTACACTTAAGCCCGTATTAATCTCATCTTGGCTGAGATGCGCGTCACAAGATACGTCAAATTAAACGTCAAACCATAGAACACTGTCAATTTTGACACATCTCGAGACGAGCATTAGAGTTGAGATTCGTTTTTTAATACGGGCCTTAGGTACATTGAGTAGCAAACCTCACTCCCCACCTAGCCAAGTATACGCGAACTATGAAAATATTTACGGTTATATCATACTAACAACACGGTTATACAACTAGCCACGACATGAAAAATCAATCCAGAAAAACTTTTTGCAAATTATGGCAAATAATAAATTCAAAAGATGTTGGAAAAAAGACCTTGGTCTAAATGAAACAAAAAAATTCAACCGCTTGCCAAAAAGCTTAAACAAATGAAACCAAGCCCGCACTCAGCCATACTCGAGGCGAGAGCGGCGTGCCAAATTATACCGCGAACTGTCCTGCATCCGCGCAGCCGCCGGCTATCGGGGATTATTAGATATGAGATCAATAATTGTTAATGCATTAAGTGTTAAACGTTTACCTCTAGAGAAATTTGAATTTATGTTTGAGCACTTTGCCGGAATTTAGAAATATTTTCAACACGATGGACATATTTTTGGATACAATTTTCGTGTCGACAATTTTATTATGATATTAGATTCAAATACATTTTTATCAGCATTTAGGACAGAAACCAAATTCCAAGATATAAAATCACCGTTTCCAATAAGTTTTATTACTTTAAAATAAATTCCAAATAATCTAAGGAGAACTGAAAACGATCACGAGTTTGTAGATTTAGAGAACCTTTTACATTTGTTTGTTGTACAATATTAAGGTCCTGCTTCCATCTACTCTACTGTGACGGCCAAACTATCATACATGTATCATAGCAAACCCTGCTGCTGTAAACGTGAGCATACGCCCACAAGCGCAAGTCATGGCTCCGATAATAGATGATACTGAACTCTTCATTATCGAAAAAGGTCAAGCACCCAGATGATGAATGTTACCATTTTTTACCGCGAATTTACCGCTCCCTGGGGCAGCGCCGCAATATCGGGACTTACCTGCAACAAAATGAGTAAACATCAATCATGATACACTTAGCGATGGAGGAAGTGGTCGTTATACAAGCTATCAAGAGCGTTTTCATTGAATAGTCGGAGTAAAAAATATATCTAACTAGCGACCCGCCCTCGCTTCGCTTCGGTTTATTTGAGTTTTCTATAACACACGTACATAAAACAAAATTTATTATACATAAAAACCTTCCTCTTGAATCACTCTATCTACTAAAAAAAACCGCATCAAAATCCGTTGCGTAGTTTTAAAGATCTAAGCATACATAGGGACAGACAGCGGGAAGCGACTTTGTTTTATACTATGTAGTGATAGTGATGTGGTCAAATTAATCAACGAATATTGATGACCAGAATTTAACATGTTTCCTTTTAATTATCGGTTATTCCATACATTTATTCTAACGTGGTGTAGTAATACAATATCTGTTTTCGCTGCGATGAGTTCTGACAAGTAAACCGAAATATATTAATAGCTATACATAGCCATTCCATGCTTGAAAGCCCTACAATCTGGTGCTAACTTTGTTATGTACTATATGTACTATACCCACACGTTTCGCAGAATAATAAACTTCCGCTACACTGCCACAGGTTATAAACCTACGCTTTCGCAGAACTTAAGCTCGTTCCAATAATTCCAGCACAAATTTCTTGTTAAATTTCACTGGAAAAGGCATTTATTTGAGCAATTTCAGCTTCAAAAACTGGCATGTCTCGCGTGTAAATTTCACGAATGCTCCAAATTATTAAAAAGAAACTTCAATGAGAAATAATTGGTGTGGGTTTCCATGCGGGCGGCGCGCTTTGTGTTTTTTAAATATTTTTGAACTGTGGAGCGGAGCGATAGGAACGCGTCAAAGCATATTTGTCACCAGAACGCATGGTGTCATGAAAGTTTTTAATCGACTGGATGGTGTCGATAGACGTTTACAGTTAGTGGTTTAATCGTTACCATGTTAACATCCAAATTCGTATTTTTGACACATGCCTTTTAATCTTCATTTGTAAATGAAATAATATAAAATAAAACGAAATATGTAAGTTCTCATAAATTTACATGCATGTAATGAATACTTTGACATTTTAACGAGTAATAAAATCTGAATCTAAATATGAATCATGCTCTGAATGCCGATCATAAAGACCTTTGTTTTCTCTATTCATATTAAATAACGCAGAAATACATCAAAATGTTACGAGAAGAATTCAATCCACGGCTAGTGCTTCAAAACTGAGAAACTCAGCCATTTTAAATTCCCTTCATAGTTAATACAAGTTACCAACAATTCAAACATGCCAAACAAACATGTTAACTCAATAGAGCGTTGAATTATTGAGTTCGTAACGAAACAGCACACAAGTCATTGCCGCCAACATAATAAACATTTCAGCCTGCATTCGACACGAAAGAGCATTATTTCCCGCTCGCTGCACGGCCAAAAAGCATTGTCTATTTAGTACCTTCGTAAATAGAATTAATGAAAACATGTATGAAACTTGGTTCAAATTTAATTTGTGAACAGAGCCTCTGTTCTACTGATGTAAACCATATTTCCTTTGACGTGTTATCATATTGTCAATGTTTTGGTAGCGGTTGAGTTTAAAACAATACCACGGCACGTCAAAAGCAACATCGTCGTACCTTGTTAATAGAGGCCCAGGTTGTTGTACAAATTTTAAACGATATGCATACAGTTACTAACTAAATTATATGAAACGTCTTCTAAGCTAACATACTTAAAAGCAGGATTGCAACAACGAATCGAAAAACGTCGAGTTGCATTTCAGAATATTCAAATAAGTACCGAACACCGTCACTGAATCCGTGAGGTTTTTTAAACTTCAACATTTCAACGGTTGAAATACACCGGGACATTTTCTTGGCAAAACGTCCGCCAAGGAGACAGCATTAAAGACCTTTTTAAATCCCTCAAAGGAGGTGTCAGAGTGGAGAGGAATTTAACTCTTCTGCTGGAGTAGTCTCTTCAGAAGGGATTTAAGTGTTTGAATTTAAATTAAGTCAGACCAACCGTGGAGAGTGCAGATAAATGCATTTCCCCGTGGCTTTCATTTTAACGGTAGATACATCGAGTTTCCGAACTTCCTGAACCGATATCAAAAAATATTTTACCATTAAAATGCTACATTCTCTAAAACACAACTGGCTTTGTTTGATTTTTCAACAGTTATATACTTATATATTTTTTAATGTAAGTTAGGTAAAGATTTGAGATTAAAGAGCATGACAACATAATCTAGTTACTTACTAGACAAAATTCAACTTAATAAATGTCTTTACACTCAAAAATATAAATTCTTCAATTCCCGACGTCACAAGGTAGGGAAAATTGACATTAAGTAACTATCGTTAAAGTTCTTCGTCAAACGAATCGGTCACATGAAACAAAGCTTAAAGTCTGCTTATTGAATATTGAGTCACTTTTTCACTGAAGCACTGCAGTGCCTCACATCATACTACGAGTATATGCATGCAATGACTTATTTTCTAAAGTCCACACGATTAACTGGAACTGTTTGCGGGTTGTGACCGCCTTACGACAAGACGGATAAAGGTTGACGCAGACATAATCACTCGGCACCGGATCGGCTCAAAGTGATACATTTAAAAGTGAGCTTTGACTTGTGTTACTAACTATATCTCCCTATGAGCTGATCCCGTGCAGAGCAGTTATGTCAGAGCAGACCTTAACGGAGCATATTTTATATACTAATAGGTACGTGTATACAGTTTCAAGAAGTTATGATATCCAGAGTCTTTACTCTACTTTGGTTTATCTTGCATCGATATTTTAATCACACTGCTGACATTATGATGCCTCTTGCTGTCAAGTTAATAAAAGCTGTCATGATCAACAATATGATTACGATATCAAAGCAAAATGGGCTAATACAACGTGGAATAGAGGCCCGGAGACGATGAAGTGACTGTTATTTTGAACTCGTTTTCGCTTTTAATTACGTCAAATTATGTATGATTAACACTTGTCTTTTTCTAAGTAATTAATAATAGTAATTAGAACATTTGCACAAATATTTTTCGGAATTCTCAAGTGTAAAAAAGCGAAGTATAATCAGGCTAACCTAGATGACTTACTTCAGATATATTTGGGAAGATGAAGAGGCTGTAGCGTTCCCGAAATCGGATGCAATGACGTGAGAATGGGTGTTCATTGAAGCTAACGATGAACGCGCCTAAAGTGTAAACGTAGAAAATTGTAACGAATATTTCCTTTGTCGTACAGCAGAAATATTATAACTTCGGTGGGTTCTCTGTGCGTAAGCAGTTACACCCGTATTTATAGTCAAGAAAAGTAATTACTTGAGTATTAGTAGTGTCAAAAGTCATATAAAAATCGTTACCTTAGTCATTACTTTTACTCAAGTAATTACTTTTCTTGACTATAAATACGGGTGTTATAGTTTTAGTTTTTAGCTACAAAGCTGAAAAACGCTGGAATCGGCCACGCGCTCCGTGGCAGTTAATGCTTTAAGCGAATATTTAGTTTCACACATTCATAAAGATATCAACTGTCAAAATATTAAGTTACGTTACATGTTCTGTTCTTATTGAAACGTTTAGCGTCAGTTGTTTTTTTATTTTATTTGGATTACAACTTTTTTGTATGAAAATATGAAGTTGGGTTAGATTCTGTATTATAAAAAAAGATGAGAGTTATGAGGTTATGTATGTCTTGTCTCTGTCTTATAGGGGAAGGAGACAAGTATATGGTTCGTTACGTCACCAGCTCCGTACTCGCCCACGGCTCCCACGTGGCTGTACTACGTCATCCCTCTATAGATCAATTACACAAACACTACAAACTTCAGATTGAGATTATAGACGGTAAAAACCATATCGTGTTTAACCGTCATTGTATTGTCATAGTTTTGACAGCTCTTATGTACTTGACAGTAATGGCGGCCGAGTTAAATACTAAACCATATCAGGTAAAAGGCGATATGGTTTTTACCTCCTAAAATAAAAGCCCTGTTTGTTTGTGTGTTTGATGATATAAATGTTCTAACATAGCGACATACTGATTTTGATAAACGAGGTATCGTTG
The DNA here is from genome assembly GCA_963966035.1 of Acleris laterana. Taxonomy (NCBI): domain Eukaryota; kingdom Metazoa; phylum Arthropoda; class Insecta; order Lepidoptera; family Tortricidae; genus Acleris; species Acleris laterana. The sequence continues at coordinate 5,324,191 of OZ014451.1, forward strand.
GATTTGTTAGTGTCAAAAAAAAGGCTAAAAAAAATAATTATCGAGTAACTAATAGGGAAATGTAGAAAAGAGAGCTTTTGTTAAGTGATTTTATAACACGTTTAGATACCGCGGCGTAATTAATGTCCGGCGCATTCGCGGTCGACGGCGATTCGTTAACGACCCGCATGTATGAAGTTTAAACATTATTCCATCCACGTAGCGGTAAATAACCGCGGATATTGCTTGTTTAACCTCGTTTTGTTTGTATAATTATTGTGTCAATACAGGTGAGATAAAGCGCCATTATTTCGATTTACATGCACAGTAATATACTTAAAACGGGTAGGTACCTAAACTATATAATTCTGAAGAGTCATTATTTATAATTCTGGATTGATAAATATTTCAAATTTTCATAATTCCAAATGCAATGTTTTGATATCGTTTATAAATCAGACGAAATGATTCAGATGAATAACTATTCACAACAAAAAAAACTGTATTATAAGGTAAAGAAGGTATCGTCTTGGGTCGTCCCATTCGTTTTTTGTCAAGTTCTTAACTCGTCTCATTCTGCTTTTTTCATCCATTCTTCATTCGTCACTTTCGTTGGTAGTCTTTGTCGTCTATGGTTATATTTGTAGTTTGTCTTTTTCTTGTTCAGGCTCATTCCGGTATTCGTCATCAATTCATCATCTTCTTTGGACATGTTCGATGTTAGTCTATCTCTTTTTTAGTCTCATTCGCTATTCGTCCTATCATCTTCTTTGGTCTTATTCTAAGTTCGTATTTTAAAATAAAGTGACGAGTAACGAATGAGACTAAAACGTAAAGAGACTAACACCGAACATGTCAAAAGAAGAAGTGACGAACATCGAATGAACCTGAATAAGATCAAGACAAAAAACAAATATGACCAAAGACGACAAAGACTACCAGCGAATGTGACGAATGAAGAATGGATGACGAAAGCAGAATGAGACGAATTAAGAACTTGACAAAAAACGAATGGGACGACCCAAGACGATACCGTATAGAATAATACAACTTCGTATGAATGTGCCTGTAGGAAAAAAAACTGGCCAACTCAAAACCTGTGACGTGCTGTGACTCCATGACATCAAAGTGACGTGCTCACTCGCGGTCTCGCGGATATCGAGCCCGCAAGATTGACAGTTATTTAAATTGCAAAACGAATGCAGCTTTAAAATCTGGAAGGCAGTGCAATTTAGTGTGTCGTACTTTGTAAAAAATCTGTTGGTTTGCCAAACATACCTACGTGACGTTTTTTTTCACACGAAAGTATAAATTAATAAGTAAGTAAGTATGTATAAATTAATGTTACCATGCTGTATTATGCGGTTTTCAATCCTGCCAATTAATTATTTATTTACTTATTAAATCTTTATTGCACAGAAATAAGTACAGTCACGAGATTTAATTTGGTATAGATTTAGTGAATAATCCTTTCCCATCGTTTTTTGTCGGATTAGTTCGTATTTATCTTGCTTTCTCAATTAGCTTCAGTACCCATCAATAAGCCAACTGAGAAAGCAAGATAAATACGAAGTTATCCGACCAAAAACGATGGGAAAGGATTATTCACTACACCTGTACCCAATTCTACAGCAATAAGGTTGAGTTTCCTAAAATTTACAAACGACTTGACATCTCTAATGACATTGATGACTTCAAGCATATTTTTCTTGAAATGGGTCCCAAATTAACGCTCGTGACCGTACAAATGGCGAACCTTATGGCTAAAATCATTCTCTACCAGTCGACCAAATAATCAAACTGTAAATTTTTACAGAAAAATTAATTAATTTGTAATTAAATATGTAATACATATTTTTTAAAATTTTATACTAGTATATGTATATTTTTTTAATTTCTAGGCATGCAAACCGAGATATTACTAAAGAGCAAAAGATAACAATTAACTTGACTCGGTCTCTGCAATGTTAGTAGATTAATATTTACAAATATAAAGACATTTATTTACATTTTCTCGCCTGATACGCGAAGGATTATTTTACTACAAAAGCTACTATTCAATAAATTCAACAAAGTCTACTCTTCACTACATACTGTTCAATGATCCATACTTGAATCGTCAATCGTCTTTTCAAATGGCAAGGCCTAGTATTATACACACATTACATTAGTACATTTTCTATTTATTTTTCATTTATCAACGAAGCACCCATGAGATAAAAGTTGCGCAGTATGCGTCCACATAGCGTCCACACACGCTTAGTTATTGTCAACAACAAAGTTTGTTAGCGCGGATATCACAAGCCGGATGCTGTCGTTCTCTTCTCTGTGCTTTTGTCTTTACTTAGCTAAGTAGGTAGGTATATTGTTGACGCCACGCTTGTATATTATTTCTAAAGAACAATACAACCGTCATGCGAAATATTGTTGGGGTGAGAACATCTCGTTAGGGTTATGTTGTAAATCTGAAAATACACTCAATTCCAAAATCCAAAGTGAGCTATGTAACAGTATGAAATACGAAATAATACGGCATTAAACAGTTAGCACCAAAAGGCAATTATATTAAACGAAAGATTAACTTAAAATATTATCATGAAACCTAGAAAAGTACAGTACAAAATCGGTTCATCCGTTTAAGAGCTACGGTGCCACAGATGCACACACATACAGACTTACACGTCAAACTTATAACACCCCTCTTTTTTGCGTCGGGGGTTAAAAATAAGCATTTAAATGAAATAAACGATCCTCGGCGTATTTCACGGTTTCAAAGTTTATAAATCTTGATTGACCCAACCGAGCTCGTTTAAAAGGCTACGGACTCGGAGAGACCATTTTTTTTCTTTTAATATTATCTATTTAAAGTATCAAAAACCGGCCATGTAAAATATTAAACACGGTTCCTATATTCCCTTCCCTCCCCTAGTCCCTTTTAATTTAAAATTTATTTTATTCTTTATTATTTGTTATCCATAGCGGCATAGGATATACCTACACACTTTGTGAAAATTTCAACTACCTACAATTACATAATTAATTTGTAACTCACAAACTTGAATTTTACTATCAATTTTGTAAAAAAAACACCTTAATTACCTATATTAATTTTCATACTTGTGACTCATGTCATGACAGGTCTAGTTGCAGCGTGCTCCCCTCTCGCGCCGCGCCCGTTTCGCCGAGCGGTTAAATACCCATTACGTGCACAAAGAACGGCGCCAACTTCTGCACAATGCAGGCGACACGTCGCTGGACACGCGTGCAACACTGGCCTTAATACTAGGCAACTAACAATAAGCTGGATTTAATGACGCGACCATTAAGCCTTTACCAACGGAGCTATATTACAATGTAGCAAAAAACCACAAATTACTGGTGAGGGAAAGAGAGAACTATATCTTAGAGCAAGGTAAATTAAGGTATCTTAGGGTATCTTATGATATGATACCTATATCTAATGGTATTTTATAGCTGCGTGGTGGCTGGTGTGTGGTCTCTCTCAACTAGTACGGAAAATATGTCGTAAAATGCATTGCTATAATATATATTTTGGCATATTAATAATATATATTGTGGATCCGTGTGTGACGCGCCTTACCAAGTGAAACTCGTGACGAAATGGAATGTTAAACGAACGAAGAATCATAAGGTAATTGGTTTTAATTCAGCCGCTATCTCCGTCAAGTAAATAAGAGCTATCGCATAACGTTGTTAATATTATTATATCGATGGCGATTTGGTTTTACCGGGTAGAATCCACCCAAAGAATGCTTAACGGGCCTAATATACCATTTTTTTCTAATAGAACAATGAATACTTCGTCATGAAAATAAAAACAACGTTGTTAATATACTAAAGTATGCCACACATCAATGAATAGAACAACCAAGTAAATTCAATATAAACTCAATTTGTAACAAAATATAAACGAGTGAGTGTTTTTTTTCCACTAACATAATCATACATACATAGACTTTATTCCCTTTATTCCCAGAGTGGGGTAGGCAGAGCTACAGAACTTCCAACAACTCTAAAAACTTTTTGATAATTCTGTAACCACATTTTGCACACAAACAATATAACATAATCAATACCATTTAAATATACCTAGTTAAACCAAAACTACTGCACCAGCTACTGCACTCCTAGTCTGCAGAATAAATCCAGCGTCGTGTATGAATTTGCGCACTAATAAATCAATGCAAGCGCTAAATGCACGTAAATGCATGGTAACCGATGCATGTGCAATACAGTTAGTTTAACGTGCATTAACGTATGTCTCGAAGCATGCAGTATCGATTAAACTATGAAACGTTCCTAATCACTCGGTAAGCTCCTGTTTATTTACTGCTCTATTGTAATAGGTATTAGTGGATTAATTGATTTATGGACATATAAACGCTTGGCTATAGTCGCTGCTATAGGAAACAAACACTCGCACGTTAAATCCAACAGTGGCACTAAATAACGAAAAAATATTTGTATAGTGCCATTATTGCGGTTAAATAGTAGATTGTTCAACAAGGGACCAAAACAAGCCATGATATGTTTAGCCACCCAAGCGGACCAAGCCAGCTGTCAGCTGTCAAATCAACACTTTTAGAGTGGCGCGAGTATAGGGGCGTATTGGTAGTAAACAAATATTACCCTTATCACGTAATAAATATTACGAGCTTAATTACAATGTTTTATTCAAATGCACGACATAATATTCAAAGCCTTAACCACTTAAAACCCTTTCTTGCTGCACTTATTCGCATAAATGTGCAATATCGACTATCCCACACGCCAAGTTTCAAAGCTCGAGAGCAAAGTTCACGATTTCTCCCTGAAAGAAACCGTCAAAGCTTGGCGACTGAAAAATAACCACTTGGAAGTTTCTCGGGCGTGCCGCGCGGAACTTTCAGCCAATGTACAGTGCGATAGCTACTAGAAGGTGCTTCGGGTTTGTACTTGTCTCTCACTCGATCTCTAACGTTCTTATTAAGAGCGAGTGAGAGAGAAGTACAAACCCGAAGTAAGTTCTAAGTGCTCATAGACTGTACGTAAGCTCATAGTCTTTAAGACTCTTGTAGTGTAGTATCAGTAGCCTGTAATTATCCTTCTGTAGTATATGTGTCAACATCGGCAGTTTATAGGTACTCTCAAATAAATTGATTGATTGATTGATTGATCCCTTTTGTACAGTCGAACACTTATCGCATCAAATATATGTATATGTATACATAAACAGACAGCGGCGTGTAGATATTTTTGATATTTTGGGAACGCTTATACCTATCTATATAATATTAATAACTTTGTCTGTATCTAGCGCGTTCAGGGCCAGCAATGCTACGAGTGCTACGCTGTAGCATTTAGTAGTGTTTTTCCACTATGTAGCGAAAATCTGCTACGAACAGTGGACTCGACTAGCGGGTTAGCTGGTTGGGACCTCGACTCTACAGGGCTTTAAAATGTTATCGTATTATCAACGTAACGATGGCTCTTATACTTGACGGCAATGGCTGCGTTAAAAACAATACGTAACATGTCAAAAGCAATATGATTTTAGCGAGTACAATAGAGTAGGTACACCGTTAAGAGTAAAATATGCTTATCGTGTTTATTTAGTCAACTTCGGAATTAGAAAGGTACTCCCGTTTGTATCTAGCACATTCATTGCAATGCTACAAGTGCTACGCAATAGTCTGTAGCAGTATTTTTCCACTGTGTAACGAAAATCTGCTACGAACAGTAGACCCGACTATCGAGTCGTTCGCACTCAATGACCTAGGAGTGGTATCTAGGTTGACCTTTTTGTATTTGTTTTTGTTAATATTATAGAAAACCGAATATTGCCGATCTCTATTACGAAGCCTGTACGCCTGACGCCTTACTTGTAAGAAGGTAGTATACAATGTTTGTTTAATATATAACTCTCACATAAGTCCGTAGGTGTTTGATTGTTCTTCAAAGTAGTTTGTAGGTACAGAGTTATACCTCCGTTGTGAACCCTGGCCCGTATATAAGCAGGGTTTGGGCGGGGGCCAAACACTTGGCTAACAATACAGCCGGAATGTCGCGGACAATGATTCGGTGGACAATGCTCGCCCTGCAATGCGTGGCGACTGATTAAGCGTAGACAACTACAGACCAAAAGCCCCTTTATGTACAAATATTATAAGCTGCAGGTATGTACATACATCTCGTTGAATAAAACCATTCTGGCCATTTTTATTTACGGCTATTTTATTCTAAATTTAAATTGATTTAAATTTTACGTTCGCCTTCGCAGACGGAGATCAGTTTATGACGAGCTCTCAATCCGTACCGCGTGTGAATTCTTCTAATAGTGATAAACTAATTAGTTTATAGAAATAAAATTTTAATATCAAAGAAGAACTCTTAATTACGCCGAGGCTAAAATATAACTTTAACTGCTACTGCTGTATGCGTGTCTGTTTGTGTGTCTATCTGTATGTCGCACCGCAGCTCCTAAAAGGGTGAACCGATTCGCATGCGGTTTTTTTAAACGGGTTTTGGTGGTTCTTGCTTAGGTTTCATAAAAATCTTCATAAAAACTGCTCAAGTTTAAACAATTCTCATCATCAACCTTTTTGTTAACATAATCTTGCACAGTGAGACCAAATCAAATTGGTGCGACGGCTTGCTATTTTCCTTTCACCGACTGCCCGTATATTTCCTGTCTTTATGGGTGACATTACACTCGCGAGCTCACGTTCTAACCTGAGTCATACCTTATGCACCAGTTACATAAATAAAAAGTAGTAAACAAATTGTTGTCACCCCATAAAAAAAAATTAAACGAAAGGTAAACCATACAAAACATTAACAAAGACTTTTCATAAATATAAAGAAACCCTTAATAAAGCGACAAATTTCGTTCTACATCACTTATCGCCATCAACCCTTATTACACGAAGTGTCACCGAGCCCGACAATCGACTGAGCAATAATCGGTTACTCATATAATCGATATTCATTTTTCCCTGCTTTGTAAGTCGCTCACCAAACATGGAGGGATCAATACTTTATTTACATGAAAATACCCGCGACCATATAGGCCAGTGGTGCACTGAGTACAACTTTCCTAATTCATAAAAGATCTACGGAGTAATTTTAACTTCTAAGCATATTTTTAAATTTTGTTGTACATACATTTTCAATGCTCTCGAACGTTTCCCAGAACATTCTCAGTAATTTTTTGAGAATACTTCCAAAAGTTGCAAAACAGCTTGTATAATATGCAGTTAGAGCAATAATATTGCAATATTGCATTGTGGGCAACGTTAAGCTTGTTAAGTAATTCATTAAAGCTTGCATAGTATAAATTGACGTGTGAGACAAAGCTGTATTATACAAGTTTTGCCTGGGACCGTTCCGTTTGGCTGAAATATTAATAATTTCCAAAAAAATTCTTTAATTTTATTAATTTTTTAATTTTAATTTTTGTTTAGCTCTGAATTACCAATACCATTTACTGCGCCGGTTACGTACGGTTAGACTAGTTACTTAAAAAAAAAATAGCTGCAACTGGAAATACCTTTTCAGTACTGAATATTTGGGAAATGATACCTATATTCAAATGGCAGAGACCCGTTTTGCCTGATGCATTCAACCAACATTAATCCATCATCAAACTGCTAATGCTTTTTTATAGTTTCTAGTTTATTATACATTGGGATAATAATTGAACTACCCATGTACTTATAGGTAAGTTTAGTTTATGTTGAATGACAATTATAATGATGCATTATGGGATATAAAACGTACGGCATAATAATTGCTAACAACATGTTAACCGACTCAATAATTAACAATAAGTGTTGTTTGTAATAAAATGGGTCTCCTTCGCGATCCCTAAAATCGTTTGTCCTAAAATCACTTGCCCGAACTGTTTTGCTCTAATGGGCACTAGCCCTAACGATCAATTGCCATAACAATCATTTTCCATAATGTAATGATTGCCCTAAAACTCATTTGCCCGAGTATTTTTAACCATAACTATTAATATTCCTAATGTTATTTGGCATATTCCTCAAAATCCCTAATATCATTTCACCTCATGTCATTTATCTTAAGTGTAGTTGTCCTATGGACATTAGCCCTAACGATCAATAGCCATAACAATCATTTTCCATAATGTAATGATTACCCTAAAACTCATTTGTCCGAAAAAATGCAATGTCGCAAATTTTTCCGATCTCTGGGTGTGGGGACTCAGACCGGGACATTTAAAGAACAACAATGGCAACCCTAGCGTAGTAAATGTGATTATCGCGCAATTGGATAAGTCTAAGGCAGAGCCCAGTTAGGTACGACGACGAGCGTAGCGAGGAGGAGTGTTAGGTTGAACTGTGACCCTAAAGCGCGCGAGCCGAGCGAGCGTAGCGAGCGTGCCGCGGCAGCGGCCGGCGAAGCGCCAGAACCAGGCTGCTGTCAGGTAAGTAGGTTACTATCGGCAGAAAAGTAGGTTAATCACAATTAGGGAAAATATGCATTAGGGCAAATAATGTTAGGTAGTACAAATATAGGACAAATTACAATATGCCATACAAAGTTAGGAAAAATAATCATTAGGATTAACGATCATTATGCTTACCGATAATTATGACATGACTATTATGGCACATAACGTTAGGATGAAGAATCAATATGGCAAGTGATGTTAGGAAATAAAACAGTATGGAAAAAAAAAATCATCCATACGATGTTAGGAATCCTAAAGATAGGCCATGTGAGCGTTAGGACAAGTGATCATTATGACATACAACGTTAGGGAATACAAAAATAGGTTAAAAAACTTTAGGGATTCAGATATAGATCCTAATAAAATGTCTAACACCCTGTGCGTCCCAGAGGATGGCTATAAACACGCGGGTAGTTCTTCAACAAATATGCTAACGTTATAAGCGACACAAATAAAATGGAGGGTGTAATTTAATAGCCATCCTAATATCTTATCCTTTGACATCATTAATATTGATGGAACGATACCATTTAAGTTGACGTTCGGATACCTAATATGTACACATATTAACTGAAGTGGGTAAACATATCTGACAGTCACAGCTGATCAAGATAAGACAGCGATAGTAAATAATACAGGGGTTCTATTCCACTCGGTAAAACCTAAATGCTTTTGACATGTTATCGAATTGTTTTTTATTATACCAAATGATGCCATGTCAAAAGCAATCAGGTTAGTTCGATCTACTAAAGAGAAGGATAGTCTAACTAAAGTAATTTAATCTTGTACGGTCACGAGCATTAATTTGGGACCCATTTCAAGAAAAATATGCTTGAAGTCGTCAATGTCATTAGAGATGTCAAGTCATTTGTAACTTTTAGGAAACTCAAGCTTATTGTTGTAGAATGTCAGATTGACTTTGGACCTAAGGTGGGTACCAAATTAAATCTCGTGACTGTACTTATGTTAGTAAATTTGTTTTTAGAAGTACGCTTTTTAGAAACTACGCATTAGCTCATAAAACATCCTTTGTATGTGTTCTTCTTATTCACTTGTCTTGCTCTCATACTCGAAATAATTAAAGAATTGTACAGGGGTGTGATTCTCTCAAGAACGCGGTCGGACGAACGAACGAGTGAATGTCACAGCAGCGAGTTTAAGTGGTCCCGTCAGAGCAAAGAAAACACTTTTTAGCGCGTGCATTTTCAATTTGGCATGGCTTATGTCGATGAGATCGAACGTATAAGGCTGCCTAATTGATAATGCACGCTACTTTAACTCGCTGCTGCGAAGTTCACTAGTCCGTTCGTCCGACCACGTTTTTGAGAGAATCCCATCCCTGTAACTATCTGATGTAAGATATTCGCAGTCGAATAAGGGAGATACCGCCGACGCAGACACGGTGTACGCAGCGCGTTAACGTAAATATTAGAGCGGCTGGCGGGTCGCACTCGCTCCGGCTTTTAGGGGTCCGCGGGAAAACACGGGTAGCCACCTTTAACCTTTAACGTGTTATACAGTGCCAGCGAGGCAGGTTAATAATTGAATGGACGCGTTTTGGAGTATCTAACAATAACGGTTTAAAATGAAGTTACTGTTTAATTAGGTTGATGGTGACGAGGCGAATGGTGTTGGAACTTTGAAAATAAATAATCGCTACAAGTTAGTAGACACAAGTCACGTGATTTCCCTTTTACCACTCAGTGCTTTGGATATGTATATTTATTATCAATTGAAGAAAAAAAGTCCTACAATCTTACATTTTATCCCGAGTCAAAAAGGAGTATCGAGTTTAAGAGCTTAGGCATGTAGATTGAGAAAGCATTGTATGTTCTACTTTAGCTCCTGACCCTGATGACGCCGCCAATAGAACGCGGTCGTTATCTACCATTACTTCGGCAACTATGTTATCCAAGGACTGTCAAGTGGGTAAAAAGCTAGTTACGTCCCGGTGCAAGAATTATTAAGGAACCCAGGGCTCGAGAGCCGAGCGCGCCCGACCGCGCCCGACGCCGCGCGAACAAATCTCGGCGGACCAAAGTTAAATAAAGGGGTAAATGTATGCAAATGCGGCACACTTGCGAAATTGAGGCCTGTCCGTGCAATAAAACTACAAGGGAAATGAAGACCCCTGGGCTACAGAGAAATGAAACTTATTATGACAGCCATAAAGACGCTGACAGAGCTCCGTTCGCATAGCTGTGGCTCGGTTCCGCTATGACGTCTCGTGCTGGCTCTTAATAAGAAAAAGTTATGCGGCAAGGTGTGTGATTTTGCGGAGGTATGCTCTGACGTCCTAAGCAAAAACACAGTAACTAAGATAAACTTCCTGTAGTAATATCAACCTTATCTTTAACGACTTAGAATTGAATTTGCTTTGGTGATTGAATTTAAGATACTGCATATTGGCTTAAGAGGACAAAGCTTTAGTCCGATTTCGTTGGATGAGTTATAGACATTGGGGAAATCATATCTATGGAAGATTTTTGCCGCAGCTGTAGGCAAATGAATTTTGACAGGCGTTCGATTTGTAGCGATTGGCGAGAGTTGGCGCAAGATCGGGAGGTGGCGTGGTCTTGGGTTGGAAGCCAAGTTCGCTTCGGGTGCTTCGCCAACGAAGTTAGTAAGTTAGATTTGTGGAGAGTGGCTTATTCTATCAAGCTTTGTTACATTGTCGGAATACTAATTTGAATAACTACAAAGTGAAGCTCTTTTAAAAAGAAAGTCTTTCAGAGTTAAAAACGTGCGCATTCAAACATCTAATTTATCGTGTCGTCTAAATTATCATAAACTTATACGTTGCATAAATACTAAAGCTAATTCCCTCCTTGATTATTTACTATATAGCTTATTACAAAACCATAGCTTCTTTAAAAATACTAATAGTTGCCTGTTGAAAAAATTACCTTACTGTGACTATAGAGAGATATTGTTACGAAGGGATAAATTGGCCATTGACCCGTATACAGCATCATCGTCATACATATATGTATGTGCTTATCTTAAACCTAATCTAATTACTTATGGTAATTAATACGTATTAGAGGGTATTAATACAATCAACGACTGCTAAATCCATACTGAAATTTGTGGATTAAGCCGTCTTTGATTTTATACACCTCATTTGTAGAAAGTGTGCACGGGTGTGGTAAACAAGTTGTTTCTTTGAAAAGCACTTTATTACGGCTAAAAAACCGCAAACTTTGAACTGCGACGAGCGCCAATAAACATCAAACTAAGTTACAAGCTTTAAATCATACCTAAACTCGCTCGGAACGGTGTTAATAATTCATGTCTCTAAATATAGCCAGTAAGATATGTTCAGTGCTTGTAGGCCGGGACCGGCACGGTGAGTATTCCCGGGTATAACCGGGCAGAGTGTAACCGGGCCGGGTATGACCGGTCCGGAGTCGGCAGACAACAAATTACCCAGCTATTAGGCGCGGGCTACGGCCGATATATGTAAACTGGGAGCAACTGGAACAACATACTAAAGTAAAGGGTGTTTGGGAGAAGAGGTATGCGTTTTTAGGAAACTGTTTTTTTTATGATAGAGGCAAATGAGCTAGCGTGTCTCCTGTTGTAAAGAAGAAAAAAATAACTGCGGGCTTTAGAGGAAAAGGTATCGCAGCGTAAATACCGCCTAAAGAAACCCTAAGGTCGAAAATGTTTGTATTGCAGAATGTTAATACATTTCGATTCTAAAACATTGTTAAACCGAAACTTTTTTTTATTAAGTTAAGTCAAGCGACAGCAATACAATATAATACTTTATTGTACACCAAATATAACATTACAGAGAATCACTACAATAACAAATAAATTACATAAAATGTAATTTTCAAGTTTTCTGCTGTGGTAAACTTTTGTAAGTGCAACTTACAGTTTGAACGCACTTAGAAAATGCTTCGGGTTTGTAATTCTACCTCACTCGCTCTTAATAAGAACGTATGAAAGGAGTAAAAGACAAGTACAAACCCGGAGCACCTTCTAAGAGCTATTGCACTGTAGGTACAATATTATCGGATACAGTATGTTCACATAAATAATAAATAACTATAAAGTTGAACCACGCTAGTCACTTGAGCCACCTCGCGCTATCTCCCGAACTGTTATTAAGGATTGACAGATATGGCCCGCGACTAACAAGGGACCGTAATCTCGTGCCGTCGCGTGTACCGAACTATACGTTGTTCGGTACACGCTCGTGAAAGCCTCTCAAGGCCCCGGCTTAAGGGTGACGGCGTTGACACCGGAGGAGCTATTTATTTTTATACAAGAGCTCCTATAAATGAAGGAGTTTAACGATGATCGGTTTTGGTGTTACAAATAAATGAAAGTCTTTCATTAAAAACAAGGTTATGCCGCATATTGTACGTCAATACACGATAACGCTCTTATTTGAGGGTTTGTTTCTTTATTTTTGAACAATGAATTGAGTTCTCGACTAATTGTAATTAGATACCGAATCCAGCGTCTCATTTTCTTCATTTTTATTGTTACATCTTTTTTTGTTGTGTGTTATTGTAGTGAATAAATGTTTTACTTACTTACTTACTTACTATCAGTTGTCAAATAGTAAACAGCGTTGGTTTATTTATAAAGCTCAAGTGACAAATATACTGTCAGTTGCGAGACTTGCGAGTGCAAGTGTCGAAAAAACACTACGTTAAAAAAAAGTTGAACGCTATTAAAGTGGCTGTGTTTACTTTATACCACTTTATACTCAATACACACACCACACTTAACTCACTCGTTTCATAACGGTCAATAACAAGAGCCAACTAATTTGCAATATGAAACACCCTGTATCATAAACCAGCAAATTGGGAGAAAAAACGATTACAGCGCGTCGTTTAATCATCCAGCACGATTACAGAGGCAAACATTTGACGCCCGGATGTTTGCTGTTTACCTAATCAGACATCGACATATTTGAATTAGAGCTCTACACATTCAGAGCCGGTGACTCGGCAGGCGTGTATACGTTACATATGGTCCCTTTACTTTGTCATCCTCGTATCTGATCGAATAGATAGGAAAGTAGTCTTTATTCCTTAATAACACGAGTGCTTTTCCTATCTATTCGATCAGATACGAGGATGAGAAAGTAAAGAAACGATTTACCTGGGTATAAGTGGCTAGCAACACGTTGACATTGCCAAGTTAGCATTAAATTTGCATCTCGTGGATAATTTTGAATCAATTTTAGGTTTATGCTGAATTGAAAAGCGGCATAGGAAACGAACACATCCTGTAGACACTACATCAGTAGACTGTAGAAATGTATGGAATATACATGAGCGCAGTACAAAAGCCTATGTCTAGTAATGGACTGTTGTGGGCTGAAATGGTGATTATGATAATGCACAACCAGTTCCCAATTCAACCTAAATCTATAAACCAGATCAGTTATCGTCAACATAATGTAACGTTTCCGTAAACATGATGTTGTTAACGTTACATTGTTTAGCGACACTTAAAAACTATTTTTTTTTATGGCATAGAGAAGACAAACGAGCACACAGGCCACCTGATGGTAAGTGGAAACTGTGACCCATAGACATTCGCATTCACAAGACTGCAAATGCGTTAGGACTAAGATGGAATGCCTCTATGCTAGTCATTTCACCGGCTGTCTTATCCCCAAACCGGAACACAACAATGCGAACACTGCTGTTTGGCGGTAGGTTAATGGATATATTCCATATTCTTCCAGAAACCGAAAATTAATAAAAAAATATACAAGCATCTAATTTTACTAGCCCTATTTTACCTGACCATACACGTGTTTACGAGCCGGATGCAGATACGTGCTAACACTGCCAACCATGCATATACAATATATACATGCATGTATCTCTGTGTCAGTCTGTATCATCGTAGGTCCGAAACGGATGGACAGATTAATGCGCGTTGTTTTTTAATGAAGCTAGTTTAATGAGGATGAGTCTTAGCAAGGTTTCATGAAAATCGTTTAGGTCGCGAAAGAAATAGGGTAAAGCACCTACTTACTGGCCTCTTAAATACCAGTAACTGGCACCTAGTAATTGTTGAATTATCGTCTCTAAAACCTTATGTTACAGTTTATGGGGCCAATAATTGGTGGGTGACCAATAATAGGGTAGTTCACCTCATCAGGTCTGAAAGAAGGGGTCGCCATTTTATCACGGGTTTTTATCTACCTCGTAAGGCCCAACATCCTAAATTTAGGACATTGGTCAAAGTGACTTTTGACTTTAGTTAACCGATACAAAATTATTTTTCGAACTAACGAAATTTGACGTGGGTCTTACGAGTTTAAATAGTACCTACGGTGTTCAATAAAGTATACTTGCATTGTATTTTATTCATTATTTTTGTGGGAACACTGATATATTCTCCCCATCTATAAGCAAATAGTCAGGAAAATTCCGTGCGTCGCTCGGTGTCCACACTTCACCTGCCCTCGGGACTATACTCGCGTACGAGTAGGGTGACCCAGTTGTCACTTATTTGCGAGTTAGCCGGTCATCTTATAGCGTGACCTATATCGCTCGCACTTATTGGCGCGGAAGTAATGTAGCTTGGGTGATATAAATTATATATGATGGAGTGCGTCCCGCTTGGCAGAAAGTGCGTAGTGTGATTTATTTGCTAATATTTTTGCGAGTCTGCGTGGAATTCGTGTAAGGCTAATTTTTATTCGGGATAAAATATAGCGTATCTACATTGGCGTGCAAAAATAATGGGTCACTTCGAAAATAGTTTCAGGACTGTCATCTGTTTTTTACCGGTTACATTTCTCATGCCGATGTATCTACAGAATCTACACGTCCGTTGCTTCGCTTTGAAGGAAAAAAAAGGAAATCACAATTGATTAGGTATAACTCGAAAATACTTACATGTATGACTCGTATTAAAACGTAGGGACAAAACAATCATGACAAGAATATACTTTAGCTAAAATCAAAAATTACCATCACCTTTAAACATGGTTTATAAAAAAGAATAGAGTAAAATACCGCGTTTGCGTTAAATTTAATATAGATTCTAAGTGGTTAATCTTATTTCGCGCTAGGAAATTTCCAAATTGCTTCAAAATCAATACGTCCGCACCAGTTTGTAAGTTATTCGACGATAAATCATGTAGGCGGACAAGTGAAGTCTGAAGGAGAGAAGGGGTATTGGGGATAATCCTAATGTCTTATTTTACCATAGTAGGAGATATTTCCAGATAAACGTTGTTTTTATTAAAGATAATAACTAAATAATGACAAATT
Organism: Acleris laterana; assembly: GCA_963966035.1. Lineage (NCBI taxonomy): Eukaryota > Metazoa > Arthropoda > Insecta > Lepidoptera > Tortricidae > Acleris > Acleris laterana. The sequence continues at coordinate 5,339,908 of OZ014451.1, forward strand.
ATGTAAGTACAGTTACAATAGTACATATGCATGGTTACCTATATAGTGTTTTTGATTATATAATATGTATATATATGATTCTTAGCGTTAGATGTCGCTGTGCCTATAAACTCGATTTTTTTTCCTACCGTTTTGACCAGTACAAAACAAGCGTTATTTAAAAATCATCGTTAATAAAAGTCACGATAAACTGGATAAAGCGTTTTCTTAAAGGGGTTAAAACCCAATTCCACACGGAGTCATAGTATTACTTTTAAGGCTATTACGTCTCCCATATCTTACCCGAATCTTAAATAGAACGCGTTTTAATGTTCAGCAAGGACCGCTTGCTTGAATACGCGTGGCTACGTAACGATTTTTATGGCAAGGAAAAGGCTAACGGACCCACAGGCCTCCTAATGATAAGAAGGATCTGAGACGTACAGTCAACCAATTTGATTTCTAGGCCACTTTGGACTATGTTAAAGTGACGTTGTCAACCAAAACGTAAGAGACTCCCTATGATTTGGTTTACAACGTCACGTTGACAAAGTCCATAGTGGCCTAGGAATCAAATTGGTTAACTGTACAGACATTTGCATGCTCAAGACTACAATTCCAAGACTGCGAATGCTGGCAAATGCACCCTGAAGAGTAAAACGGAATGCCCCTCTTGGCGGTCTTATCCTCACACCGGAACACAACAATGCAAACACTGCTGCTACTAGGTAAGTTAAAGGAAGAGAGTTGCTTTGCCTACGCAAAAATCGGTCACGAAAATTCCCATTTCCCGACATTGGAGGTAAAATTGTCGAGCACGTAGCAACCTTTCGAGCCATCGAGAGGGTACGGAGTATGCAAATGTAAGGTGGCACTCCCGGAGAGGGCCCTCGCCTCGGATAATATTATCTTTTTAAATTCTAAGCCGACTATTGCCGAGTCGATGTTGGACAAAGGCTTAAAATGTGTTGGAGTGGTGTTTTTTAATTTAATATAGTAACGGTGTGCGATGTGCTTTTGTTTTTTTAACTGCCGTATTTTCTTGGGTTTTGTTTATAGGTATAGGTAATGATTAGTAGGTACATACTTATTAACTACACAAAGATCCCATAGCGTCGAAGTGTATCCGTAAGGTCCCCACCAATAATAAGGTACCTACCTACCTACATGTTTAGGTTCACGCCTGTCTCCCAATGGGGTAGGCAGAGACTATGGAACGCCAGGTGCACCGGTCTAAACATACAACTTTCGCTTTATCTGCATTCGTCGACCTTTTCATGCGTACGTCGGTCGGTATGATTAAAATGTCATGCTCATAAACAAAGAACAGTCATAACCTCAAAACCCTTTTCATCTAAGATCATGAAGAAAACCAATTTAATTTAAATTGGTGAATTATAGTAGAAGTATTGATTTTAACGAGTGAATAACTCTCACAATCGTGTTAGCTTGGGTGTTTGTTTAGTACTATCAACAGCTCTATTATGGATGTATAAGACTTATGAGGGCGGGAAGCGAGTAAAGTTTTTCTGGATCGATGCAAGTGGAAGGAAGTGGTCTCTGCCTACCCCTACGGGAAAGAGGCGTAATTGTATGTACCGACAGCTCTATTACAACATTCATAACTCTTAGTTCATGAGTCATAACCATTTGTGACCTCTGTTTTAATAGTTAACAACACTAGAAAGGTCCATCCGATTTGAGAAAACACCACCCTCTACAAAACTTGCTCCTTAACATAAAAAAACAGAAATCCGCCAAGATCCATAATAAACATTACCATATATGCATGTGGTCGCCAGCAGTATGAAAGTGGGTAACATTTTTATATATTTTACGCTGTAAATCACGAAACTAATTTCATATTGTTATAGCGTAACGTAGCATAGTTGTAAAGTATATTCAAGAAACTGTAACGTCCGCCAAAAGGCAAAACATAGTGTTCAATCATATTTTTTTCCAACTCAGTGTTAGATTTACCTACTCGTATGTTTGCAAATAAACACTTTAAGTTTAACTTTAAAAGTTCAAGACAATATATAACCACAATCAGACAATAAAAGTGAAAGTGGTACAATCACACCCCCTTTTTTGTTTAAGGGGTTCATAATACTGTCAACACTATTAACAACTGTGTACCCACTGCCGTTCTATGTCATGTCAGACATGTCTCAATCCAATTTGGCACCGGATTTTATAGACTAACAGAAATAAAAGGCATCATTCAAATTCTCGGCGTGACTCGTAAACTGGTAATTGTTTATTCGTCTTATTGGCTTTTGGTCTAAAAGGCTACACCTCTGCAAACTGCAGACTAAATATACGGACGATTTATTTTTTCTCTCCACAAGCTAGTATAACATTTGACAATGACAGACAAGCGGTAATAAAAAGTCTACGAGGTCTAAAATCGCTTCGAATACTCTCTATTATACTATTATTCGGAGAACGTTTTCGGAGCTCGTATCTAGACAATGATGGGATAGCTCAAAAATATAATCTAAAAAATATCAGGTTTCAATAAGTTATTAAACAAAATTTCCTATGGTGCATCGTTTTTGAGATGTAAGTACCTATACTTTTTTCGAAAAATTTCAAAGTAATATTTTCTGCTACCTTTCCTTTCACAATAATTCGTTGCCCCGAATGTAGTTATAATACACAGAAATAATAGCTTTATTCGATGAAATGACATGAGATTCAGAAACAATATTGCAACGAAACGAACTACAAATGACTAAGAACTGACAGAGGAGGGTTGACGTAAATCGTCATATTTTCACAGATTCCCTATTCAACGTGTTGACGATTCTTCCAAATAAGTGACAAAAGTTATAATTATGAGACGCTGGTGACACGTGACGTCAGATATAACTGTCACTCGCTACAAATGGCCGCTTAAGACGTGGTATTCCCGCCACGTAGTCCCGAGATTGGGCCGTAAAGACGCTACGTGGCCCTCCTGACTGATTATAATCCGCTAATTACGTGGACCGGCCGCGAGGGGGCCATTTGTTAATTGGGGGCTGCGTTAACGAGTACATAAATTGAGGCAAGTTAATGCTATTGATTTGTTGTGGACTTTATGATCCATTGGGAAAATTAAAGTATTTTTCAGTTACAACAAGATTTAGGATAATAGTACAAAAGTTTCACTGTACTAGGGACGCAGCAAACGCAGGCGGTAGGTATTGATAAATGTTTACGACCGAAGTGAGACATGTGTGCCATACTTTACTCGATCTGTACACGACAGTACGTCATGTAAGTACATCTACGAAGATTTAACATAGCGACATGTTCGTTAATCTCGTGTGAATTAGAATCTACATAGCAAGTTTTTTCTTCTTCTTGAACCGTACTGAAAATCCAACCGTTGCGTAGTGTTACTATTCACTTTAAAATAAAATATAGTTCAGGAAATAAGTATGATTTGGCCGTCTGTTATCTACTTTATTTATTTAATTTTATGTTCTTTACTTTACTTTTTGTGACTCATGTATCCAAACCTTTCAACCCATTATGCAGATTGAAGATCGAGGGCAGTTTTACGATAACCTTTTGTTTGATATTAACAAAAAGATCTTAGTGCAGATTAAAGACGGCCAATCGATTTTCCTGAATTATACCTAATTAAGTTTTGAGTTCATGAAACCTCTAGAAAAGCGGTAAATTTTAAACCGGTTTCCATAATTGGAATGGGATGATATTCAATTGAATACTATGGTGCTCATTACCTGATTCGATCACGGAGTTGGGGGGTGGCAACAGGATCTTAGAAGTTACTCTAGTAACCCCACTGAGTTAGTGCTCGTTAGCTTAGTCTCGATAAGCAGATGATGACTGTTCAAATAAAGTACAGTCGTCTACCAAACTTTGTTTAAACAATGTTTGTTCTGGCAGAACCTAATTTATATGAATCTAAAAACGAATCTAACCCTAACCACCCCTAACCCGAAGAAACTTCTGATTAGAAAGGGTAATTTATGGCTGTTTGAATTATTTTAACTCTTCGTTAATGAGTCGGATGTAAGATTTACGTGGAATTTGTGTAAACTTAGAGGATTAGGGTTGGAAGAAAAGCAATTAACGGCCGGAAAGAAACGGGCATTTATTCCATTACGAAAATGGGTTCAGTATTTATGGCTTAATGTCCCGCAGACTATTGAAGCGAGCAAACTTGCTGCTTATAATAACCATTAAACTCTCAATGAGAAATATTTTAATGTAAATAATACTTAATATTTTCTATAAATAAATAAATAACAATGATTCCATTGGAGTTGTTAGTACATAGTATAGAACAAAGTCGCTTCCCGCTGTCTGTCTATCTGACCCTATGTATGCTTAGATCTTGAAAACTACGCAACGGATTATGATGCGGGTTTTTTAATAGATAGAGTGATTCCAGAGGAATTTTTTCACTCTAATATTATAAAGGCGAAAGTTTGTGAGTGTGTAAGTGTGTATGTTTGTTACTCCTTCACGCTGCAACGGCTGGATGGATTTGGAATGGAGATAACTTATAAGCTGGATTAACCAGGGACCGGCCCGCTATCCCATTCAAGGGGTTTCGAATGGGTTTTTATAAGGATTTATTTAGAAAAGCCGTATCGCTTGAAAGAGCCGTATCGATCGATTTACTTTTTAAAGTGATATTTATAAGGGTTACCCTTACCAAATCCTTTCCATGTATGTCTTGCTCGATTTTGCTTTTTTAGCGCTATATTTTGAGTGATACCAATATCCCTTTAACTTAAAAAAGCCATTTGATTGGCTTTTTAAGCGCTATTTATAAGGGTTACCCTTATAAAAAGCCGTTCTATTGGCTTTTTAAGCACTATTTTTAAGGGTTACCCTTATATTTGGTTACGCAGTAAGAGGGATATCAATATCAATTTACTGCTGCTCTTAAGCGGTTTCCCTTATGTGAATGACTAGTTTAACAAACAACTAAGTTGTATATTTCTTCCAAAAGGGTTATTCTTTTAGTGGGTTGTACTTCGAGAGGTAAGTCTTTTAAAGGGTTTTATCGGGGAATGGGTGGACGGGTCCCTGGGATTAACACATACCTAGGCTACTTTTTATCCCGGAAAATTTTCCGAGGGAATAACGATAATCGCGGACAAAATCGCGGGTAGAAGCTAGTTTATTTTAATTAGATTGACCGTAACGTACAGAACTCACAATAATACAAAACCCGTTTATGACAATGATTGATCTCTCCTTTATTTATTTTTTACTCTAATGTACTTAGTTTATCTGTCATTGTGACATTTGAATTTGACAGATACGGACAAAGCATGGTTTAGATGCCCCACGGTTATTCTACGTTTATAAGTAAGGCGGTAAAAGTAAGATTGCAGTGCTGCACCAAAGTTAAGCTTATACTGTGAAACCTATACATCTAGGGCTAAAACACTACGTCTGAACGTCCCAAATCAAGTTACACTAAATTAGGATGGAGTTAGGAAATACACCGCCATCGACGGAAATAGCCGAAGATAGCATCAGGGTTCGGGTGTCTTCGGAGCGAGCCGGGCAGCGGACACCGATGTGTATCGCGCGTCAATACCAGATACCATCGGGTAGCAACAAGTATCAAATTAAATAACACCAACCGAAACCCAACTTTAAAAACGCACCAGTAAGGCTGAAACCCATGCCGCTGTTAAAACACATCTGATTCCCAACTTTGTATTAAAATAAAAAGGTTCCAATCGGCTCGCAGGGCCGCGGTCAATCAATCGGACATTTTATTCGCGGAAATAGTAATTACTCTTCAACTGGTTATTTTCATTAAAACGGCTTTTTAATCAAGATTTTTTCGAAGCGATCGTTAAGGTGAGTTCGGGGACATTTGCGATATTGAAATTGGAGGGCGTTGATTGCGATCGTTTTTCTTAGAACGCTTCTAATTGGTGGGCAGTTCTTTGTCGAACGGAACGTTTAGCGAAAGGCCGTTAAGGAAATTGGGAAACACCTAAAGATAGATAGCAATTTCGTTATTGTGTTTGATTCAGTAATTTTTGCTTGACTGCGTCACATATTCCTGTATAACAGGTATCGTTAGATTAGTCTTGGTTGCGGGAGCGACAGTAAAGTAATGAGAAGAGGGTTTAGTACATTTATGGCCGAACCCTATATAGACAAATGGGCAATTGTATGGATAAATGTAAAAGTTTAACTAGAAGTAAGCCTTATCTGTCCGTGGTTTGAATATAGGGTTCGGCCGTTACATGAAAGTGCGGAAAGTAGGTATGTCATTTGCAATGATCGGGGTTTTGGATGCAATTCGCGGGATTTCGAGTCGTAATCATAGTATGGATGTGACTATAATCCCGCGATATTTTTTCAATAATAATAACGTTTATTTCAAACGTTGACCTGTAATTTCGATTAATATCATGTAAAATAAAATAAAATAATTATCCTCCAACATTAATACAAATCCCGGGATCCCGGGGATATTCATTATTAGTATAATATTTGGTCAATCACCTCAGATTGCACCGGGAACTCCCATTACTGTGATAAACTCAAGAGTAAGTAATAAACACATTTAAATGCAACCTTTATGCTATTGTAATCTATTTTTTAGATTTTTAGAGACCAATTTTTATAGAGACCAAAAGTAATAAAAAATAATATGCTAAATATTTATCAATAATGTAATCTAATAATATGACGAAACATATGTCCTTTATCAAACCACACGAAAGCCCGGAATCCCGCGGCATATCCATACTAGCATAATGATTGAGGTCATTCACCCCAAGTCGCATCCAAAACCCCGATCACTGGTCATTTGACACGAGCCGCGAGGTGTCTTGGGCTGAGCTGCAGGCGGGCAGGACTCGGGACGTGTAAAAATTACCGTTCCTCAAGTCTATACATTTGCGAAAAACGTCAATGAAATACTCGTAAAAATAAAATTGTAACTTTTACTTAATTTTTAGTCTCAAAAAAACGCACTACAATTTGACCAACCGAAATGTCTTCCGTGCAAGTTTACAGTTAGTTCGTTGATTGGACGCATGGATTTAAATGATAGTAAATTAAAAGGAAAATGAATAGGCAAATTAGTATACTTACATAGCAAATGTAGTGTGTCCCAAATGCAATCGACTGTGTCCTTTCCTAACGATAATAACTTAGCAATCCAGTCCACATTCTTTAATTTCAAGCGTCGTTATCATTCATATATGCAACTTGGCAAGGCATGACCCACTTATCATTATGAAACCCGGCATTATGAAACCGTACTGTAATTACCGTAAAATATTGTTATAACAAAACCCTTATAATGAAAGTATAGATTTATAAAAAGGGTAATCGTATAACATTAACCTAATTGTTTGCGTAACGTACCTCTAACAATGAAATATTATAAGGGTGGAAATTGAATAAACTGGGGACTGAAAGGGAGGGCACTCGCTTTGGAAATTATACCTCCTATTTGTCAAGATTCTTTCTCGCTTAAAAGAAGGAAATAAGCACTTTTGAATTTAAATTAAACGTAGTGGCTGCAGTGGAAAAAGGAATATTTCGAAACCAGTTTTCAGTGAAGAGCATTATTTTTAGGAGCTTTTATTTAAGGAGTGAGTTAGTGAAATGTCCTTTTTTCAGGGGTGACTCGTAGAGTTTATCCTCTTGCCGTTTTTTCCGTAAAAAACGGATAAATTAACAGAGAGGCCGACAGATCTTGTTTTTTACCGCTTGTCGATTGAGTGCGTCTCTCTCGTAGCAATTAAGTCGCGGAAAACTTCAAGGTAAAACATTGTACATAAAACAGTCTAAAACATTTTTTTATACAAAATCATGTCCTAAATGATAGAAGTAAACTTAGCGGTCGTGGTAATCATTATGTTCTGGACGAGTTCATGTTAACTGGCCACTAAGATCATCAGTTAAAAGCCATGAACACGCCATACCATTTTCATAAATTATTTTTAATAATGAGCGCTCTAGGTGGTCGTTTAGCTTTAGTTAAAAAGTTTAGTCATTAAAAATCAGAACAACGAACGTAAATAAAACTTAAGGGTAAAGTTTAGGGGAAAATAATTGATTGTACAAGATGTATTGTCTAGTAATTTACATGACCTAATAGCTGATAAGAACATCATAGAAGGAAAGATAGAAGGAGAGAGATGCAGAGGAAGAGCACGGAGAAATTACTTTGACGAAATAATAGAGAAGGTAAAGGTTGGGTCGTACCAGAAAGTCAAGCAGTTGATAGAGGACTAGAGCGGTTGGCGATTACTCCACCGACAAGACATTGGCTCTTAAATGAAGAGAGAGTGAGAGAATAAATAGCTGCTAGTAATTATGATCCCTACTAAGTTTCTTAATATCGTCATTACTTTTAAAAAACCTCGTATCTCATATGTCGTGATATACGATTTTAAACTTAAACATCAAGAAAATTAAGTTCTAACTCATGCATCTCAAAATATCAGATACGAGTATTTTTTAAAGTAGTAACGATATCACACTGTGTGGAGTGGGGGAAAATACTTGTACGATAACTTTCACACAAAAAACCCTAAATGTATTATGTTAAGATCAGCTCTCTAATTGACTATTTTGATTATGACACGTGACAGGTGACAATTCTGTATACGTCTCTAAGTTATTACCCTGATACATCACTGGGTTTCATAAGCTGCGTACATACACAATACAAATACCATTAATGAAAACGATGGGAAAAACATATTCGAATCGCTAACAACAGAAACTCGTCATAATTCATGTCGAGGGGCATTTTAACCGTCCCTAACTCACGTCGTCACTGCACTTTTTATTTATAATCTGTTACTGTTAGTGAATGAATTGGAATCTAGGCCGTAGGGACGGCCGTGTCTGTTCCCAATGCTTTTGTGTTTTATCTGTGCCCTTTAGAACGAACGCTGGTTATTTGAAAATATTTTATTGCCGCCTGCAGTTTGTATTAAGTAATGAATTATAATCGCCCCATATTGGGAAAAAGTGATAAAAATAATGAGATGGTGTATATATGAAAATGAAAGATATATCTGCGCTTAGGCATCTAGCCTTATTTGATTCAATGTTTATTTTACATTGATCATAATCAATATAATAAAAAATCATTTTTTTTTTGTGGCATTTCACCGCCACGTACCCGACTGTGGGGTATTATATACTATAGGTAGTACTATTTGCCGCTACGCTGAGCTGGCATGTGCTTGGAAATTTGTTTCGTGAGCTATCAGTGAATGTGTCAAAGCAAGACAGAAGTAAAACGTTTGAGAAGTTAAACATAAGAAACAGTTATATACAAACCAAGTAGCAAACAATAGATTCGGTTTAAAAAATGCGAACTGTCAATATAAATAACGCCGGAAAACTTAAAGCAATACCATTTCCTTTTTACTTTACGCTTTCCTGTGACTACGAACATAAAAAAATAAAATTAACGACACACCAACGAGCAACGGCAAAAAATAAAAATCCTTTCTATGCCACGGGCGAATACGGTTATAATACATTCAGTTTAAAATGGGACGATACTTCCGAGCGCTGCACTCGTAACGTCACTCGCGGGTGAACTGGCGAATGGGTCGCGTAATTACATTCGCTGCAGGTTCCATTCATTCAGTTCATTACAAGGGATTTGACCGTGGAGTGGTGCTATGGCCGAGGATGCTCTTGCTAAGTTCAAAATGTTTCCAGGTCATTTAGTTTTTTGTTCCTTATTTGCTGACTACGTGGTCAATTAATGGCGTTGAGTTGCAACAAGTACAATATGGAATTCTTTTCAAAAAAAGTTTTTCCAATTTTCCTAACAACTTTATTTCTAAATATTTTTTCAAAGGAATTTATTAACAAAATAATAAAAATAAATAAATAAAAACTATACCAGAAGTTTGCATTATTGGGCGTCAAATAATTGCAGGGCTCCAATAATTAAATCATCTTGGTTTTTATAGGATACAACTATCTATTGAGAGTACCAGTTTCTAATGATTCACATTCATCATTCTTATTATTATTATAATTGATATAATTCTGTTTGCAGGCTTATTTAATTCACCAGTTTGCCCACTCATTAATTTAGTTTCGACCAAAATTATAACTTGATCTGTAAGCTCGTAGGGAATATACGGCGTTAGATGGATACGACCTGCGATCAAGGTCAAAAAACAGGCACTCATATGTAGTTTATACGCAATGAAAAGACAACAAAAGCTCCGAGTTCAATTATTTACCTTCTGAACATGGTTTATTCTAAGTTATAAGCCTACACGAGTCTTCAAATTCCATCTCCTTTAAAACTACGTTCGTGAAGATATTTTATTACTCATCTCGAGATAAACTAATTTATACGTTTTATACGACGGCTCTTACGCCGTGTAAAAATGGCTAAGTGCTTAAACGTAGCTACGGTCGTAAAGTCTCGATAAAGTCACTCATCGCTGGGTAAACATATAAAACAATCCAGGTAAGTAACTATATATATCCATCCAATTATAGTCAAAGTGGATTTCAACAGTAATATCAAGACTGACATAGGTAAACACGGAGTTAGACAACTCCAATTCCCTGTCAATTTCAACAAAGATTGCTATTTTATCGTCAGAATTGTTATGTTACTTTTACTGTTTATTAAAGCTAGCTGAGGGGATTAACATCAACAATTCATCAATAAAATACAAATCAGAGCATAGTAATTGCCAACATCGCTTTAAAAATAAAGTTGTTGATAAGAGCCTAAGAGGCTTTCAGAGTTGGGCCTTTACAGGAAAACCTCGGCACTAGAGACGACCCTATTAAAGTCCGTAATGCATTCCCAAAATACCAAAATTTCAAATTATCACACTACGCTTTTTACCAGATTCCCAGGTTACGTATCAGAACACCTAAAATTAATTAGCCTAATGTATCATAATCCCTAAAGGTTCATAATACCTTATGTTTTTTTTTTATTAAAACCGTAAATTTTTCAGGATTGTTATAAAATTTACCTAACCTAACCTAATGAGTTCTATGCAATGGCTTTTAAAAAATCCTGAAAAGTTTTCGGTGTCTGTAAATAAGACCATTAGGTTTATGAACTTTTAGGTATTATGATACTTTAGGCCTAATAATTTTAGGCCTTCTGATACGTCACCGATTCCCAAGTCTCCAGATTCAAAAAATAAACCATAGGTAACCCTATTCTGAACGTTTCGTTTTGGAATTCCAGTATATTGAAAATCTGGTACTGGCCAATAAGTCAAAAAGAAATGAGTTTTCTACGTTCGTTAGCCAGACAAACAAAACTTCTAGATTTGCACTCGAGGCACTAACAAATATAAATACTTTAATGTATACCGATATTATCCGGGACTCAAGAACTAATATTTACCCTACCGGGGAACTTACCGGGGCCGCTTTGGGTAGGCAGGTTCACTACCAACTGTAGTCGAGCCGTTCTAAAGGTTGTCGCAGACACCGCTCGGCACCGGGTCGTTGCACAATTTTTTTTTTAAATTGAAGTGGTTACAATAGTCGGGCGCGGGCCTCTACTGAAAAATGTATCGTAGTAACACAGTTCAAAGCTCACTTTTCAATGTTTCACTTTCAACGCAGACAGCTGACAACGAAGTACAAAATATAACCTCAAACATGCCACACAATTATTTCCCCTACATCAAAATATCATAAATACAAGCAACACATCATATTAAAAAAACAAAATATATTCGCACATCATCATAGTAGCAAAACATCACATTAGAAAAACTTAATTATTAGTAAGATATGAATTATACAGTGTCGACGCAGCGGAGCTCCTATCTCTCGATGGTTTAGCCCTCCGAGCCAACTGTAAATCTGACATAACCTAAACCTACCTACGATTCTATAACCAAACGATGTTTTTTTTGTAGTATGATGTTTTGCGAACATGATATTCTCCGATGTACAAATTGACAGCTGATGAGACGCGCCATTTTAGACCGGCGCCGGCGGCGCGACTATAAGCTAACCAACTGCGTCATCATCAACAAATTCATTTTGCATTGTCCCGTGGCAATACTGAAATGAGGTTAAACTTCGATCGGTTGCGAGCGTAAGTAGCAGAACTGCACTTAACTCAGAATATTACCATGGGCGTAATAACTAGTCACTATGCAGCGCGGTCGCATTATACAAAAACTGAAGAATGTAGAAATTCATCGAAATTTCGAAAAACATTATCTAGGGACAAGTTATACACAAATTGGAATTATCGCAAACGAATTCCTAGGCTTGAACACTCACAACAAGGTACTGACGAATTTTAGCCGTGTAATGCAAATAGGGTTTAGTCAGTTGTACTCGTATATCCAGTATGTATTACTCGGCTAAATTATGAAGAGTAGCAAGTGGCTTAACATTCCCTTATAGTGGCTGTACTACTAGTAAAAGACAACGATAAACCACTTTTGTTAGTTTCTGTATGATTATGTGGTTGACTGGTAGAGAAAGAGAAGTTTCGCCATTTGTACTTTTGTTTGTGCAATATTGGTTAAATTAAGAAATAATAAATAAACATACTGATATACTAACTTAAATATTTTTATAGATTACATTTAAGAATCATGAAAAAATACTCGCGCCAATTACTCAAATATTTTCCTGGGATTCGAACCCGCGACCGCTAGCTTCGTAGACAGGGGAGACCTTCGAAACTGCATCGTCATGGATTGACATAGGCGAACGCATGATAGTCTGTACGTCAATCTTATACTACCACTAATGCAAGGGTATGTTCGTTTTTAAGACTACATTAGAACCGATAGATAAGATTTCTCGCATAGTCATTCGGGATAAAATGGTAAGAGGACCCTAGTATAGGTAAGTAAGGAGGGTAATATTTTCGGGATGGGTTTCTGCCAAAATTATTAGGGTCGAAATAATTTTGATTATAAATATTTCCTAATTCTTTTTTACCCTCAGGTTTGTCTAGCCTTACCGACACTATAATCGGCTGTAAATATGTATTCGTGTCTAAATATTTAGGTACATTAAAAATTAGTACCGCGATTTTAAAGGGCTGCAGTATTTTTTCTGATTAATACAAGTAAAAGCGGTTTAAAGTTACCGTTTTGCTTTTGATTGGTCTTCACTGTGTATTTTTTAATTCTAATTGTTATCACATGTGTTACCGCTGAGTACGAATATTTTTAAGTATTAAACCAGCTGTTTTTTTTTCCTTCCACATCAACGTTAACAATTGTTTAGCGTGCGTATTGTCCTATAACATACGTTCTTTCAACCAAGCTGAACTGACAAAAGCTGTGGCGAGAAGTCACGCCACGTTTGTCAAAAATATGCGGCCGTCCGCTGCCCGCAATACCATTACGTTTTACGAGGTATATCTCTTCAGAATATAGTTCTAAGCGGTGAAATAAGAAATTTCCGACAATACAAGCGCCTGGGACCAAGTTCACAAACGTAATAAATGATAGGGATCAGTCGAGCAGAAACGAGCCGCGATCAAATCGATTTCGTATCGTCAATGACTGGTTTGTTTTCGCGCAAGTAACAGGGGCGCTCGGCGACCTACAAAACTGATTACTGCTACAGAACATGCACACAGCTAGTATCTAAGTTACCTGTGGCGTAGGCCGGCTCGAGGTCGTCCTCGTCGTCGGTGTGGTGTCGGCTGGAGCCGTGGGAGTGGGAGTGGTGCGACTGGTGCGCGACGCCCACGTGCACCGGCTGCATGGGCTGCTCGTAGTGCTTGTGGTGGTCCACGTAGACTCGGTGGTGGTGCGGGCACGGCGCCGGCGGCAGGTAGTCGTGCAGCGTGCCGCCGCGCGTCAACGTCGAGCCGGCGCTCAGCGTGCCGCCGCCCCCGCACGACCCCAGCGCGCTCCGCACCGACCCCAGATCCAGCGAGGGTCTCCTCGATAACTCCCCGTAGCTCTCTCCGAATAGCGCGCTCGCTGGCACCGCGTGCCGCACTTCATGATGGTGCGAGTGACCTCCGTTCGAGGAGGAATGAGGCGATGCGGAGTCTCGACTGTCGCGCGACGTCGACGCCGTGTGGATGACGCTCTCGTCGTGGGTCTCCAACACTTCCCGCGCCGTCGGAGGGTTCGGGTGCGCGTGCACGGCGGAGGTCGTAGCGCGGCGCGGGCTGCGGCCGCGGTCCGGCATCACCGACGACGCCGACCAATATCCCCACGCCATGGCGAGTGCACTCACTGAACTGTACGATCACTAGAAGAAATAGGCGCGAGGCTCGACGCGCTGAACCTGCGGACGCGACGCGGAGCGGGTTTAGTGTCGCCTGGCCGTAATCCGAGCGTGCGGCCGGCGGCGCCGGGGAGCGAGGGAGGCGACAATTGTGTAAACGAACCTAATCTCCTTTGACGTCGACGCCCCGAGCGGGCGGAGACAGAGCTTCGTGACCGCACTCCGCGGTGCGCTCACGTGACATGTGCAAAAATATTTAGCTAAGAGCCGTTTTTGTTACCGCTTCGACTCTGTAAACAGCGCGGTTTGTTCGTCAATAGAGCCGCGTGTTGCGCTCAGTGAGTTTCATTTCATATCTCATTGCGTTGATAGGATCGGGTGCGGTGACGACGCGTCGTTTTGCTAATTCGGGTTTATTCGGGAGGATTCGAGGCCAGTCGGCGGGCAGTAAATGAGATGGAAACTTGGCTGATATATAGCGATAAATAGCGGCAGTCGGGCAGAGAGAAGTTTATGCGCTGCAGGCCGCTGTTAGACAAATGCGGACCGGCCAGAGCATATATTACGAGACTAATGTACTAGGCTCGAGGGCATTAATCTTCTGATAAAAGCATCTTTGTGTTATTTAACACGCATTTTTGAATGGAGTGTATGTAGGTTCATTACCACTTACTAAGACAATATGGCTAGTTTCGCCCTTCAACTCTCAAACTGTCACGTGTCATGAGCAATAGAAATTAACCCCGTTCACTCTAAACGCCCAAATCGCGGAAAAACCCGAAATGAGGCATTACAAATTGTTATGTTCGGGGTGGGGAGAGTTATTCCCTTCGTGACAACGATTGGGTAATGAGGCGAAAGCCGCGATACTGCAGACAGCTCGCACGCACACACTCCACCAAATACAGCTAGCTAACGATTTGAATGTATCGTGTCACAAATCAAATAAACGGCAAGTTATTTATTTCATTTTACCACAGATGCAAACAGAAAAGGTCTTTTTTAAATCCTTCATGGTCGGAGATCTAGCGACAACTAGGGCTTTAGACATCTTTCAGTTCTATGGTCGGGCAAAACTACAAAATAGCTTAATTTTCTCTAGCTGTTCCTGGGCTCATGCAATCGTCTTAACCAATTAAAGAACAAACAACGAATGCATATATTAACTCGGTTAGCACACTGTAAGATCGATAGAAATTATTCTTCACTTTTCCTCAAGCAGAGCCCTCAATGTTAAACATTTCTGCGGTTCAATTCAAGATGCGGTTGCGTGCTCGCGTCAAGTGTAACACAATCTCGACCCGCGGTGCCAGCGGCTCCAATAGGAGTCCTAACAATAAAATACCAGGTGAGTGTGGCAAGCAAAGGTTAGGGAAATAGGTCAATCTGTTCTTAAGTAGGCACGAACCAGTAACGTTTTGCGCGAGGCACTTCATTGTAAAATGTTTCACTAAAGTTTCGTGAATTGTGGTATCGGCAGAGGCTTTGGAATTCGAAATTGCTGTAGGTATATTGAAGCAAATATTATTTTAGAATTGAAAAGTTTTCCGCCGGTGAATTATCAGTTACTTTGAAAAAATTGTATCAAAGCAATTTTTAAACGGTACTTTATTTTGAAATGTTTATTACTGTTCGACTTTGATGAACAAAAAAGACGAGCATTACAATAGACAATTGTCGCTTCATTCATGTTACTTAATTAAAAACTCTTTGTTACGAAACGGAGTATATCATTATGTTCACTTTATACAGTCGAGGAGTTTGATTGTTTAGCAGTTTGATATAATTTGCAAATTTGCCTGGTTATACATTACCCACGTGTTATTTAGTCGTTTTACGACGGCAAATGTATAACACGGCTAATATATGTAGGTATTGTGTCGAACAATGAATTTCCTTGGCAATTTAACTAGTCAATGATTAGCTTTAACAAAACTAAACTTGTATAAACGAGTACCTACCAAATATTATTCGTCCAAACTCTTCAACATAAGCACACGCATCTTCAACCCTCTCCAAATTCACCGCCCAAAGCAAAAAGGTGTATGTACATATGGACTTCAAACTTTATGGTGCCTTTACCTTTTAGGCGGCAGAAATATCCTTTACCTCTCAGAGGCATCCTTGTCCTCAAACTTCAGGTAATTTGAAACTCCCGATCCAAAGATTCTTGGAAAGTTTAAGGATACGAGAAATGGAACGTAGAAAAGGACGAAGTGTTTCTTAGATTTTCACAGTAATTGTATAGATCTGAAAACAAATACGACCTACTTTCAATGTTCTCTAATGTGTGTGTTTATAGCATGTGTGTGTGTGCACGGGCACACGCACACGCTAACAGATATTAATATCCTCGGCTGGTCCCTTCCTTAGATTTATTGCAATCAGCAGATACGTGAGGTTCTAGCCATTGTTCCGATATACAGCTCTAAATTCGCCAAGGAATTGAAGAATACATTGCTTTTTGCAACGAAATAAATAAAAAAAATATTATATATATATATTTAGAAATAAATAAAAAAAAGGATAGATACTTTAATCTCCATACACAATACCCAATATCAACGGCCCTTTGAAAACGAAGACTTCTTCGTTTTGAAAGGGCAGTCTGCCGTAATACAGTAGGCATAGTAAAAGCTTTTTAAATTTAGTGTGCATGCCAAAAAGATTATAGAATGCTTTGATTATGAATTACGGTTAACCGCACTTTTTTACACGACTGCCTAAAAAAATTTGTGTAATGTTTTGGGTTCATGTATGTACGAGTATGTATATATGATTCTTTATTCCACCATTACTTCTAAACGCCTGAGCCGATTTTAATGTTTATGGTATCGTTAGAATCCTTTCACCGTCTCGGTTGACATAGAAAACCTAAACTGTTAAAACTAAAATCACAACAAAGGCAAAATTTCAATTATTTATGTCAACCGAAAAAAAAGTTTTCTAATCAGTACAATAAAGGTATTATTTGAAAGGTCTCAATGTGACCATCTCAAATGTATACGACTATAGTAGCATTAATAAACGGGTTTAATAACAATATCAAAAATTCAGTCGGATTAATTAATTAATTAATTTTTAAAGCTTTTCATTTCGTTTTTGGCATTATGCAGCAGTACATTTTATATGTATATTTTTTATAGCTTCATTGACACTTCACTGCTGCCTGCAGACAGCTACGGCTCGTAACTTAGTGCATTAAATGCAATATGCAATTGACGCGTGCCTTGAGCGAACGCAATCTGCTTTAAGTCGGGCAATAGTGCAATCCTTGATGCATCCAGTGAGAACGACGGACGAAATTAAATTCTTATTAGATGCCGGTTGTTGCATACATCCCTTATTGCAATCGTATTATTAACAACTCAGATGTCTCTAGGAGCTATACTGACGGTTAAGAATTACAGCTTAACGGAAGGAATTTATAGGTACTTTTTTATTCAGTTAGGGGGTTCTGTCGAGGCAGACAGCGAGTGATTCAGACACTACAGAAACTAAATTTAAATGGTTTGTTGCAAAATGTACTAACAGTTCCGCTCGGTATAGATGAGGCTTTTACTTACTAAGGTTAATTTAATATTGTATAATAAATTGGTTAGTTTAATTTTGACTGATAAAGTGATTGTTAAACACGGCTAGAAATGAACGGAGCTGACTAGTTGGTGACTGAGTGCGTCTCACTCCGCCGGGTCCCGGCAGAATATCAGCGCTGGCGCAGCAATGCGCGCAGCACATGCTGAGTCGGCAGTGACATCTCAATCACGCATCTTAATTTTAGTTGTAGATTTAATTATAGTACAAGTTTTTTTTTTTAATTTTAATCATGTACACGTGTTTCAATTTGTCATAGCGTAATATCGACGACCGTAATCTAAATTGACGTAAGGGACAAATGGCTACTTTTCAGGAGAGCCAAAAAACCGGTTTTTTTTTCATTTTAAATTTATATTTTTTTTGTTTGTTTACGTATCATGTAACTAATAATCGCCAATTACTTATTTTCTTTAACTCTTCAACGAGAAATAATTCAATTTTTCATTTAACGCTTAGTTACAGAGATAGCATGTCCCTTACGTCAAAAAAAATAATTCATTATGTCCAATACACCCTTCTTCAACAGTTGACTTTAGAGTGAATTTGATGTATCTACAAATAAATTGAAAGAAACGAAATTAAAGTGGTCGTAACTCCATTGAAACTAATCAATGACAGGGCGTAAAAGGTACGTGGGAAATTATCTTTGGTGAAATAATAAACCAAAACATAAAATGTAAATGTGTTATTTATTAGAAAAATTATTAAGAGATCAATCATGTAAGTATAGACATAATTTGCCAGAGCTCGGAATCGCAATTAAGTAGTGGTACTTGTGTGTTTACAGGACTTTCATTATTTAAATCTTCATTTTTCTTTTACTATCAGCAATATACGAGGTTTTTAATTAAAGTAAAGTGTTCTGAAGAACTAAAAGAGATAAGACAATTAAAGTTATTCGTTGCTCTCGTGTTATTGTAAACAAGTGTTTTTATAATTAAATTGCAACGATACATCACTATATACCTACGCCATTATGAGCTCTCTTTAATACGTCGATAGCTAGTAACAAGTAATAAAACAAAACAAAATACACTAAACTCGGTGTAAAAACGATTAGAAATGTAAAAACATAAGCAATTTTAATTCGACAGTATCAATTAGAACCTAATAATAGTAGTACAATTAGGCCAAATCTTAATAGGGTCGAAATACTTACTGGTGTTCAGTTCAACGCTGGTTGTATAAACGGACCAAAAATTCTTAAAATAAACTTAATAAAGGACCAAACTATTGTTTAAAGTATAGATTAGTACTTTAAACAATAGTTTGGTCCTCTATTAAGATTATTTTAACAAAATAGCACACAAGTAACTTAGTTGGTATTTTCCTAGGAAGTTATGACGCAATACCAAGAATGAGCAGGTATTTAATGTATATAGAAACGTGACAAAGTATTTTGGTTAGCATAGCATTTCTAAAGACTTGCAAAATAATATACCTACATAAGAAGACACAAACACGGTAATTGCATGTAGCCGAAAACTTGATATTTTATTAAATAAAATACTTACTGCAATAACTTGTCTCGATCCCGCAGTAATTTATTGCGTCGAGCTAAGAGTGATTCAATACTGTTCCTATTCATCGTTATCAAATCTCGGTTGCCTTCCTTATTATTAAGTACTTAAAAGTGCGTGAAGACGAGTGCTGGTGCAAAACAGAACTGAGCAAGCAGCGGCAGCACTCAATCCAGTGTAGCCAGGTGTAATTTGAAAAACGAATAGTTTTTTTATCAGTCGAACATACCTTTGAATAAACGATTAAAAAACTGTTTTTTTCTTGTTCGTATGTATGTATGTAAACGCTTTATTGGAAAACTAACAATTGAATTATGTATAGAGTATTCTCTTAAAATTATTTTATTTTGTTTCTATTGAAAAATTATAGTTATCACGTGTCATGTTTATTGTTAATACTTTATACTCTGTTTGCACAAACAAACAAACCCTTGGAATATTATTTTAAATGCATTTATACCCATTTTTCAATCGAAGTCCAAGGCTCAAAAATCAATAGATTGTCAAGAAAATTCAGTAGATTTCCTAAAAATCAGATGAAGCGGCAACATTGTCAACCACTACCAGGAGCGACATGCTCTTTCTGCAATGTTTTTGATACACGAGGTGATAGTGAGATCTCTTTCACCCTCAAGCAACTTTAAGTGCGTTAGACTAATTTAGCTATATTGACGAACACTGCGTATGCCATCTAACGAAAGAGATAACGGTAACATTTTTGGTAATAGTTAAAATTTTGCAGCTATGTTTTAATGTAAGGGACGGTAGTTTTGTGATTGTACTTGTGAAAAAATGTCGTATATACTCTTAGCAAACATTTGAAACAATTACAAATTACCGTAAGGGTCACTGTCGCCTTACATTTGTGAAAGCAAAACTGCGTATCGTACAATTGCTTACAGAATAGTCTTTTACGACGCAGAACAAAATATAGAAAATTATAGTTACATCTAATTGTGATAGAATCAATTTGGTTTTTGTAGATAATTTTGAGAACGTTAAATGATGTATCGTACCTTTACTTATTTAATGGCTCCTTACAGCGTTAGGTAAATTGCGAAGATGAATGTTACACCAAGAAGTAAATGAACTTTTTTTTATTGCTATCGATACGTCGTATTTGTTTGAAATACGGAGTCAAAGTAAAAAAAAATTAAGGCTGTAAGGGGCATGTTTTTTAAGGCTATTGAGATGTCACCTATACCAATCGATAGAGAAAAAAAAACTGAATAGAACTGTATTCATAACTCATTTTCGCCATTTTGTCCCTTACGTCAATTTAGATTACGGTCGTCGATATGTGAATAAAGATTTTTATGCATCTATCTAAAAACTTAATAAATTACCTCTTGCATTTAGTTCTAATCCATCTGTATAGACCGTCCGAGATTCTATATTTGAAATTTGGCGTAAATTCCATATTTATTCAGTACACAACCACTTGCTAGGTCATTTAATTAAGTTTCTCACCCATATTAGTGCTACACGCAATATTTTCCCGAGTTTAGTAAAGTAACAAAATCTATCATCAAATACAAACCATAGCCAAAGTGATAAAAACGACGCCGTGGCAAACAAATCTATTCGTTCTCGTCGAGGAGGCTAGTAATTATTTCCGAAATGCTCAACCCAACAAAGGCAGAGGGAGATAACAAACAATATTTTATATTTATGGGCGAACGAAACGTATTGCGTTAAGTTAACGAGAGCCGTAACTCTCCGAGATGTATGAAAGGCAAATGGGAATCAATATCCAGTGTTTTCATGCGTTAACTGTACCTACTTACACAGAGGGGTTCCATGGGTGAATCATATTTTCGCTTTTTTTTACAAGTTCCGTACCATTGTTGTATAGATACTTTACTTGTTTAGCTTACTTTTATTACTTCTTAAAATCTGTGAAAATGTTGTGAGAGAAATGTTCTTGAGATAGCCCACTGACAGACACTGTTTAGGTACGGAACCCTAAAAACACAACACATCTATTTTGCGTCGGTAATAAAGTCTACGTAGCCCTTTAGTCACCAGAGACTTAATAAATAAGGGCATAGCAACGTGAGTAGTAATATTAAATCCGTTGCTATGTAATTTAGCCATATCCAGTGACGTAATAAGCGAGACTTATTCTCGACAGGAAATAAGGCAGCCTAATGGGCACTTACGGAATTACACCCTTAGGATACGCTGTAAAGTGACAGGGCCAGTGCAGTCGTAAAGTAGGCAGGGTAGGTAGGTGGGTAAGTAGGGTAGTATAAATAAATCTATCTGAGATCATTCTCATTACTGAATTGCTGACTGACTGATGCAAAGACACCGCGTAGTGTAGTGTGTACTACTGACTTCTGACGACAGAAAAAGATCGGACTGACAGGCCGAGAGAGACGTAGCTTTCTTTTAGAATGAGGAAGAATATACGTCTCTGTTCTAAAACAACGAATTGACAGGTCAAATTCAACCATCGGACTGTCAGTCTATGTTGCCCATATGGAATCTATATTTATATTTATTTATAATATACCTTTGTGCAAAATCATAAATTGAATTGCTTTTGATCAACTGTACAAAACTGTACAAATCTTGAAAGGTAGAATTTTGGTATGCACGAGTTATTAAACTCCAAGTGCTCATTGCGCGCATCAGCGAAAAGTTTGTTAAGAAGTGGCATGAACATTTTATAATACTACGGTAGCTGGTGCAATGTCCACGTTCGACGAGAAACAGGTCGTTTAATTGCTCTACAGTGGAATATTTACAGGTTGATGAATATGTACACTGGCGGACTCATAAGCTGCATTAATTTGTACGAAAGCTGTTCGTAACTTCATGCCGTATATTTATCCGCGACTATATTATTATTGTACATCTGATAAGAAGGAAAAACAGAAGGTCTGCCAATGAGAAGACAAGACGAACATACAAATATATACAAATATATACCAAAGTCACATATGACGTTACTACACGGGCTCTACTCTATTCGGTAAAACCTAATTGCTTTTGACTTGATCTAGTCTTGTTTTTAAATCAGTCGCTATTACTGAAGTTAATAAGAGCTATCATAACGTTGACAAAAACTTGTCAAAAGCAATATGGATTAACAGAGTAGAAAAGAGCCCCAGAACTAAATATAACATCAATTTACAAACATATGTACGTGCTATTGAAGAAGAAAAAAGTTCACGCAAGAAGAAAAAAACAAAACAATAATTAAATGAATGTATGCAAGCTAACATTCATTTTTTCGCTTTTCGAAAATCAGTTACGTGAACATTACGCATCTTATGTGCTTCTCTTGAGCAAACAAGAAGAGCTAAAGTCGCCGTCAATGGAACTTGCAAAAGATGTAAACAAAAACAAACGAACCAATTCACCCTGATTACTCGATAACGAAGTAGTTTTAAAGATCAAGTGAGGTCTTTGCGATGATTTATACACTACATTATTTTCATATTAAATTTAAGATGAAATAACTATTCATTATACCTACCTACGTTATTTTTAATAAAAACACGTTAGGTGAATATTTGAGATTATGTTTCAAACAGTACTTATTTATTTACATCGTTCACAAGTTGTATTATCGGCGACGCAGCTAAAGGTAAGAACACTAAATCATGAAGTATTTTCCTACATGATTACAGCGGAATATGACAGGGGGCCGCGCCCATGTCACGTGTTGTGCGAAATTAGGGAACTTTCCAAAGGGACTTAAGCGAGCTCAGCTGATTTTACGACGATCGTTTTAACCGGTATTAGTTACATAGATCGTGAAGGTTTAAGATTGACAGAAATATTCGTACCTAAACAGACTCCGCGTACAATTTATACTACCCGACTAATAAATAAATAATTATCAGCCCCCTTTTTCACCATCTTGACAATGACACGTGACAGGTGACAATTCGTTAAACATTTCAAAGTTAACACGTTGATAAATCACTGGGTATCATTATAAATTGCGCCATGTACACTGAAATGTCACCTGTCACCTGACATTGTTGGGATAGTGGAATAGGGGGCTGGTGACAATCTCATAAAAATCTACCTAGTAAACTAAACTCTGGGCTTGTACAGCCCCACGATGGATAGAGGTGGTAGTGTTATAGTAGTAGACAACTACTTATATACATGCTTATTAAACATACAAAATAACGTGGTTTCTAACTTTTGAATCGCGCTAACTCAAAAAGTTACTAAGGTGACTAGACAAGTTCTTTTCTTATACGCTTCCTTGCTTTGTTCTAACAAGATGAAGCATACACTGAAAAAAAAATATGATCGCATAAATCAAAAACTTGATAAAGACAACAAAGTAACTTAATGTATAGGGAGCAGATTAAGTGAGATAATTGCAGCAAACAAGTGGAAATTATTGAAAAAGGTAACAAAGTTACTTTGTAAATCCAGCCATGATTTTATTGTAGAAAACATGTTCTTTAACCAATGTAATCAAGAGATCTTTAATACATGCCATCAACATCTTAGCAGACACAATTAAAGAAAGTGTTTGATGAAATCAAGTTAAATAGTTATTTCAATCAATGTATGTTATACCCAGGATCAGGCTACTTAAAGTATATTATTAAAGCCCATTAATTGATGCCATTAACATCTTAATGGATTAAATCAAGTAGCATTTTTGTTGCAAATAACTAAAATAATTGATTGAATCATGTTGCTTAAAGTGTTATGTTAAGTTGGTTTATAGGGTTAATTGAGTAATAGATTGGTTTAATAAACGAACTTTGATAAGATTTATCAATAATTTGTATCATGTATTCATGGAATCAGTTTGATTTTATCATGTCTCCTTTATGAAATATATATAGTCCACGATTAGATTATTCAAAGCACTTTTTAATATAATTATTGAACCCAATTGAATGGTACAAGGGCGATGGTCAATCCAAGCATTGAACTTCCTTATTTTTATCAATTACTGTTTGATACGATTTATAAATGATGTGTTTAATGTATTCATGTTATCTGTTTGATTTTATCAAGTCTCCTTTATGAAATATATCTAGTCCAGGATTATATTAATCAAAGCACTTTATTAATTTTAAGCTCTTTATTAAAATTAATTTCTTCTATTAATGTGTACGTTATTGTTTTTGGTGGTGATGTCTGTGATGAGGATGTTGCTTCTGTCTCTACACCATCAAGCGCCAAAACTTGTATGTCCTAAAACAGATAAAAAACATTATTTTTGCTACTTTTATAATATTCTATGAGATGTGAGCTGAGGCGCACGGACATTTGCAATCAACAACTGTTTCTGACGATATACACGGTGACAGGATATTCGATAAAATACTATTAATGGGGCATACTAGAGTTCATTTCGAGGAATTTAGGTCATCTAGGAGTCTAGACGAAAATTATGGGTTTCCGAGATATTTAAGCTGTAGTCGAAACAAGCCTTAGCAAACCTGCCTACAGTTTCATCAGGCACTCCCAAATTACACCTATAATATAAACTATAGGTACGCTTACATTAGAATCTCATAGGTACCTAGGGTTTGAATTTCCAGAAACCATTTTTAAACATTTTTGAAAGCCGGTTCCTTCCTGCGCACGAGTAGAACCTAGATAACCTAACATTACTCTTTAACGTAGGTAAGTACCTACTCGACTTACATGCAAAAGCATCAATTTCAGAGCCTTTTGGACTTTTATTCATTGTAGGTCACGATTTTGGCGTAAATATACACGTATAGTATGATAAAGTGTAGGTACTCACTCACCCTTAGATATAGGCACCAGCTCTGGAAGACCCCACGTATTTAATAGATCTTCGACTTCCTCCATTTATGTACTTAGCTTAGCACAGCCACACTTCCTCCATATAATTGTCCATATAACTCACTAAAACTCACTGTTCAATCAAAAGCAAAACCAAATAACCAAATTCGCAGTTCGCACCAAGTAAAAAGAGGACGTCATCACCCAACCTAAGCCCAATTTGAAAAGAAACCGTCTAGAACATTCGATTACCGGTTGTAAGGTGGGAGAAGTTATTTTTGCAAGTGGCCTAAAGAAGAACTAAAATTTACCATATAAATTAGTGGACGGTGGCGCCATGTGCACAAAACTAGATTAGTGGATTGTTGTTATGTTTGCGTGCATGAAGTCGACATGATTGTTTTAATCAAGTACATTGTTCAATATTAATAAGTGCAAGCTTAATCGTAATAAGTTGATTATTAGATATAATCTTTTTCCTGTTTAATTTAATCAATTGCTTTTAATTTAATTAATGATTTAACAGGATTCGTGTGATTAAGTTCAATGATACTATTAATAAACTATACTTAATAAATTCAAACAATTTCATAAATCCATGAGTCAAGTCAATAATTAAATTAAAATTTAATCAAGACGCTGATCAAATATAACCTGGTTACTTTATTAAACCTTCGATCAAATGAACTTTGTTGTAGGTACAAAGTATAGTTTATGAATTTGATTAATTAAATAATGAATACAATTATATTTTTCCTAATCAAGCAAAAAGTGGACTTGATTGATCCACTTTTTTTTCAGTGTAAAAATTATAGGTAACTACTTGATATTAAAAGCAAAACCATTAAAGTCACTTCATAAATCGATTTACACGTGTTTAACAACGCCATCTACCGTTAAACTACACACAACTCTTTACCTATAAGCTCTTATCGCCTTTTAAAACATTATATCATCTTAACTTGATCACGTTCCCGATTCCCTAAGACTGCGTAAGCCCCGCCGACGGGCGGCCAAAAATCACGCTTCGATCGCTTAATTAATTCTTGCTTCCAACGAGGAAGTAATTTTAAAAGAAACACGATATAAAAACTTAATTAAATTTCATTTCTCAGGTATAACGAAACACTACCGAGTGTAAAAGGAGCACAGGAAATATTGCCGTAGCTTTTAAGTGTTATTAGGCGAGCTGACAAGATAACCACGGTTCCGAGGGGTCATATTTTCTATACCGATTTTATTTTCTCTAATTAATTCGAAGAGTCAGTATTAATCAAGCTGTATGTTTTGTTTTTAATATTTTTTAGGTAAAGAACCACGATGTGAATTATTAAAAAAGTATTTTACGAACACACGGCTCGCGGCAAGAAGTTTAAAAGTAACTAAAAGTCAATCTTCAGATTCATCTGCACCTTTAATCTCGTGACTGAAGTTGTATTTGATTCGAGAAGAGTGCAATTCTAGGACATAAAGAAGTTCGGAATTTAACGGGTGAAATGATCGTAAAAAACCGGGCAAGAGCATGTCGGATCATGCTCAGTGTAGGGTTCCGAAGCCGTAACGACAAACACAAAAAACTATCTCAAAAATCAACATGTATGAAACAATTTTCTATTTAAAGTTATTTGGCGCTGTCTTAGATGATTTTTAGTAGGTATAAACCCGTTAATCACCTGTATCTCAGGAACTAATCATGTCTACTTAGCCGTGATAGTTTTCCTTTAAAATTCGTTATATGCGCTTTCGTTGAAGATTTTTTTCAGATTTTTAGTACTTGTAGTTTTGGCTGTAGGGGGGGGCGGGGGGACACTTGACTCTAACAAAAAATAGCGCTTTAAAGCTTAATATTTCATAAACGGATCCCTTAATCGAAAAATTGTTTACATAAACCCGCAATATTTTTGAAAGACCTATCCAACGACACCCCACACTATGGGGTAGGCAAGAAAAAAAAAAAGACATCCCCACGTTACGTGTAGGGGAGGTGCATTAAAAAAAAATATTTTTCAAAATTTTATTTTACCACTTTGTTGGCCTGATTAATATGTATATTCATGCCAAATTACAGCTTTCTAGTACTACGAGTCTCTGAGCTAGACTGGGGACGGACGGACGGACGGACGGACATGGCGAAACTATAAGGGTTCCTAGTTTGACTACGGAACCCTAAAAAGACATTAGCAATATAAAAATTGTAGAAACTATAGAATGTAATCTAAAATACAATACAACACCATAATAAAAACAGGTTAAGACGAACACTAACTACAACAACAATAAATATAATATTACAAGTGATTGAGTTCGAAACGGTGAGTATTTAAGATCGCGACACGTCGACTAACCTTCTTACTTATAAACATGAAATAAGCTTGGTATAGTTTATGCCATGCTTTGTCCTTATCTGTAATTATGATATTTGCATCTGACAGAAAGTGACACTATTCTAAGCTTATTCCACGTTTATAAGTAAAGGGGCAAGAGTTTAAATAATCACGAAATAAAACATGTGGCGTGGTGAAATAAAGAAACTAGTGCTTTTACACATTTAACATTTCTGTAATAAACTTAGGCTAAGTCGCTTTATGACGTTTCAAAGGAGTTTATTATGTAAACCTACGTAAATAAAAAAATCTGATTCTGATTCATATTTACAGTGATTACAAGATTTTCGAATGATAACGCAATTTTACTGGTTCTCCTGGTTTACGAGTATAATTTATCTAGAATCCGCGTAAAATCAATAGTATTTCCCTTGGAAAATATATTTTTTCCACTTGGACACAAACTAGTAGCACGCCACAGTTC
Source organism: Acleris laterana (assembly GCA_963966035.1). Classification (NCBI taxonomy): domain Eukaryota; kingdom Metazoa; phylum Arthropoda; class Insecta; order Lepidoptera; family Tortricidae; genus Acleris; species Acleris laterana. The sequence goes on from OZ014451.1 coordinate 5,367,747, forward strand.
ATTCAAATCCGTTGAGTCGTTCATGTGAGATCAAAATACGAACTTAAACAAATGTAAAACGGTAATTAATGATTAGGCACCGTATCAATAGTAGGTTTACGTAAATTTTGGGAAATATTGTGAAATAACAGACTTAAAATTTATTGAATAGTGAATATCGTATGTATGTAAAATCTTTATTGTTATTAAAGTAATGTACAAAGACGAACGTATACCTAAAATAGGTTCTCTTCCAGCTAAAACCTAAAGTAAATAAGTAAGGACAATGTCGCATATCGGTGCCGTGTA
>OZ014451.1:5368234-5553543 GCA_963966035.1 Acleris laterana
CGCCGCGCCTGCGCCCCTGCACCCCACCCGATTGATGTAATATTTATCTTGGATTAAGAACTGGATAAGAACGCGGGAGGTTAGGTTAACTCGCTCGGAGGCAACTCTGGCATGCATGAATCTGTCTCTAGTTCGGTAATAGTGTTTTGTTGAGTTGTTGGTGGTTCGGATCAATCGGGTGCCGCCGCGGGCGCTCGGCCGCGCTCGGCGGATCTCGGCGTGACGTCAGAGGACGCACGCGCCCCGACAGGTGGGCGCAATGCGCCGCACCTATCATGTCATTATGACGTTTCCTATCCGATTGCCGCCGATTGAAATTGCTTGCGATTAGTTGCCGATACAGTTCCGCAATCGCAGGAACTCGTGTAATAGAAATTTTGATTTGCTTTCTTCGTTTTGTTACTCGATTTCTGTTGGCAACTGAACTTTATAATTTGACTCAAATTGTATTGAAATTAATTCGCGAGTTCCCGGAGCTGATATCATCCCCTAACAAAAACAAAACATCCGTAAAGTTGGGGGTAAAAATTAACAGCGTTAAGGGTTGTTGCCGGCGGGAGACAGCTAATTAGAAAAGTATGATCTCGTTAATTTACGGTGCCGCCTTGATCGAGTATTTTCAAAGTATTGTCACGCCTGAGGTGTTAAATATTTTTTTAATACGCATTAATACATCGATTACGTTCAGAAAACTACCAAATTACTAATAAAGCTATTCATAATATTAAGAAACTTAAAATTCACTGCTTTGTAATAAGTTACAAAAAATCTCAATCGTTACGGTTAAACATACAAAGAAAAACGTAAACGTAATGTAAAAGTTACCGCTGTCAATTTTAGTCCTTAACTATTAGCACTTTTGTTGGAAAACGCCCAGCAACTTATAACATAATATTACTATTGAAAGGTATAGACGCCAGCGGCCCCGAGTACGTGCTCGAGCAGTGGTCCCGAGCGAGTCGTCCCGCTTGTTTACAGCTCAGCCATCGACGCGCGAGAGCTCCTTCACCGGATATCCGTGTTCGGTGTGACGTTGTGACGTTACACATAGGGGTAAAAATCAAAATAAATGTCCAGTTAAAGAGAGTTTTGTCACCGTCACGAAACTGTTGGTTAACGTCAAACATACGTCAATTGTAATGAAATTGTAAGTTAGACATCATTTAAGTGACATTTAAATAGCGTCCTTATGTACATTTATTTTGATTTTTACCAATAGGACTTTTTGTTGACTATCTGAGAAGATAGAGCTATGGTGCCTGTCTCCTCGGGATGCGGAGCGGATAATTATCTCTTAAACGGCATAACAGATTGTCAAGAAAACTTGTGTAGAACCATCCCGATTGAATAAGCTTTTATTACAAAAAAACACGTCCAAATCGATCCATCCGTTTAGAAGCTACGATGCCAGAAACAGATACACAAATTACACCAGGTAAATTTATAAGTAGGTTTAGGATTTTGGTGGCATATCGTGGTTCTACAATCCATGGAGTCGCTACTTCCTAATTATTATAATACAGGACACTATGATTTTGACCCTCAGTATGGTCATATTTCAAAATGAACGAAATTCATTTTTAGTTCAGTTAATCCATACCTTTAATATTTGCTTGATATATTATTGTAACGCTTTTGCAGCAGCAGCAGAGATTTAATGATAATGACTTTGAAATATTAAAATACTGAAGGACAAAATCATAGTGGTATGTATTTATAATAAATAGGAAATAGCGACTCCATTGATTCTATAACCGCACGATTTGCCACCAAAGTTCTAACTCTACTTATTGGGGTAAAATAGTATAACCATGAGACTTAAACCTATTACACTATCTTATTTAAAAAAACATAGCCCCAGAGACCACCACGCAACAGGCTTTAATCAACTAACTATCCCGCGGACTGTTGCCGAAGCCTGTTTTTGTTCGGTGACAGCTGGAGATTTACATTTCAGCCGCGTGCCCAGGCTTAACGAACGCTCGTGTCACTGTCATTTTCTTGTAAAATGTGTTAGTAAAGTCAAGAAAAGTTATTATTTTTACCCCACTGCAGGAGCGAAATGTTTTAGACCAGGGGAGTTATTATGACATGACTATGCAGTTCATTTTACGGTGAGCGTAAAGACGGAGCTATAGTAGTTACGTAACTCTGCAATTTTCTCTCAGCGTAAAATGAATTGCACAGAAACATTATTATAACCCCACAGGGCCTCTATTCAATACGGTAAAAATCATATCGTGTTTGACGTGTTATCGTATTGTTAACGTTTTGATAGCTCTTATTTTTTTTTTATGGCATATAGAAGACAAACGAGCAAACAGGCCACCTGATGGTAAGTGGAAACTGTGACCCATAGACATTCGCATTCACAAGACTGCAATGCAATCCTAAGACTGCAAATGCGTTGCCAACCCTGAGGACTAAGATGGAATGCCTCTATGCTAGTCATTTCACCGGCTGTCTTATCCCCAAACCGGAACACAACAATGCGAACACTGCTGTTTGGCGGTAGGTTAATGGATAAGATGGTGGTAGCGATCCGGACGGACCCTGCACAAGGTCCTACCACCCGCATATACAGTATGTATCAGAACGAAAGGCCAAGAAAGAGAACCATTAATGTTTAGGCGAGAAAAATGGATGTGGTACCTAATTTAATGAAATCAGGAAACTTTTTACTGATAGTGTAAAAAAATAATAATAATGTAATAAAAATGTAACTCCCTGTCTCATTTGTTTACAATCTTATCAGTGACAACAACGTAAACGTCATAATGTCAGTTAAAGTATAAAGGTGTGTGCACATTCACGTATTAAATGCGACGCAGTTCTATGTGTCGTCCGCCGTTATGTACACATCTCTGCAAGCGACGATAATTATTGTCATGCACCCTTCTCATCAAACTAGGATTTTCTCGAATACGGCGTTTGATTTTCTCTAAAGCTTGAACTATTCGTAATTCCATTTCTTCGCGAGTACTTGATTCTTTTTTGAACACCAACTGTTTCACCCAACCCCAAAAGAAATAATCAAGCGAAGTGAGATCCGGCGAACGCGGAGCCCAAGGGATTGGTGCGAACCGCCCGATCCATTGGTTTCCAAACATGTCGTTTAACCTGTTCCGTACTCGAATCGCGATATGAGCAGGAGCACCGTCATGTTGGAACCATGTCTGTACGTTGTGACTGAGAGGTAAGCTCAGCGTTTGTTGTGCCAAATATGAACACTGGCCCAATGATATCGTTGTCTCTTATACCGGCCCATACATTTATTGAACACCTGGTTTGATGAGACAGTTCGCGACCCACGTGTGGATTTCGAACTTTTGGAGCCCAATGATGGACAACCCGTCGATTCCACATAGTATTCCTTGTAAAGAGGCTCTCATCACTCCAAATAACTTTTCTTAGAAAGTGAGGATCTTCTCTTTTTTTTTCTAACGCCCAATTAGCATACTCAACCCATCTGGGATAATCGTCAGGTTTCAACGCTCGAACCTTAGTTACGGAGAAAGGATGTTGCCGATCGCGTTCTAGTATTTTGTGTACGAGGGTGTGACTCAAGCCTAAATTGCGTCCTGCCCGCCTAGTACTAGAACCTGGTTGGTTTTGAAAATGATCCAATACCTGTTCTTCCCGCGTAACATGAACACGTTGAGGACCACCTGAGTTCACAGGCGCCGGCCGATCGTTATTTCTCAGCCGTGTAATGGCATTAACAATGACACGAGCATTACTTGGTTGCCTTCTTGTAGGATACCTCTCGGAGTACAAGCGGAGGGCTGCATTCCCATTGCCCCTGCACTCTCCGTACGCAAGGATCATATCCATTATCTCAACCGCAGTAAAATTTAAAGGCATTATTATTGCAATTACGATTTAAAGGGTGTAGCAGGATAAGCCTTCAAAAATTGCTCCCAAAGCTTTGAGTTCAAAACTACTATCAGTTGATGCCCCGTCAAATGAAAATAATTCATACCAATTTTTAACCCTCTACTGCCATCTGGAACCCCACGACATTCATTTAACCCTAAAACGTTTTTATTTATTTTCTCAAAAAGTATAAAAAGGAGAATTGTCAAATTTTGCACAAATGTTGATGTGATCAATATAAACTATCAAAAAAAAAATGAGCCCTCTACTTACTTATTTTCCTAGAAAAAAACCTAAATTAAAAATTAAAACATCCTGTATAACAATTCAGGCTCGTTGTACTATCACCATTTTTTTACTAAATATTAACCAACTACCTAAATACATAATATGTAAGTTTCATGTAATTAACAAAGGTGGAACAGTGTGAAAATATAGGTATTGTTCAGTACGTACCATGTATGTAACACGCTTACGGTGACGACATTAGTAAAAGATATCGGCCCGCCAACCGGGAAGCCATCCGTAATCGATCTTTTTTTAATTTGCTAATGTCGAATGTTTAAGGAAGATGAATGAAACTCATTAATACATATTTGAACAAGTGTTTCTGTTTATTTATTTTTAGTAATATAAATTCGAGTTTATGACAACAAACTAATTATTAACTCGTTTTTAGGGTTCCGTAGTCAAACTAGGAACCCTTATAGTTTCGCCATGTCCGTCCGTCCGTCCGTCCGTCCCCAGTCTAGCTCAGAGACTCATAGTACTAGAAAGCTGTAATTTGGCATGAATGTACATATTAGTCACGCCAACAAAGTGGTAAAATAAATTTTTTAAAAATATATTTTTTTAATGCACCTCCCCTACACGTAACGTGGGGATGTCTTTTTTTTTTCTTGCCTACCCCATAGTGTGGGGTGTCGTTGGATAGGTCTTTCAAAAATATTGCGGGTTTACGAAAACAATTTTTATCGATTAAGGGATCCGTTTATGAAATATTAAGCTTTAAAGCGCTATTTTTTGATAGAGTCAAGTGTCCCCCCCCCCTACAGCCAAAACTACAAGTACTAAAAATCTGAAAAAAATCTTCAACGAAAGCGCATATAACGAATTTTAAAGGAAAACTATCACGGCTAAGTAGACATGATTAGTTCCTGAGATACAGGCGATTAACGGGTTTATACCTACTAAAAATCATCTAAGACAGCGCCAAATAACTTTAAATAGAAAATTGTTTCATACATGTTGATTTTTGAGATAGTTTTTTGTGTTTGTCGTTACGGCTTCGGAACCCTACACTGAGCATGGTCCGACATGCTCTTGCCCGGTTTTTGAAAATATTTGCAATCAATTTTCTTTTCTTTAAGTTTAAATCACTGTTTGCATTTGCAGACATTTTTTTCTTTTAAAACAGCAGCCAAGCTTCACGCCGAGGAGCGAATTATGAAAAAATATTCAAAAATCGAACACGGGCGGCATCACGGCCGAGGGCCAATTTTTTTTTAATTTGTTTCGCTTTCAGGACTTAAGAACTTACGTAAAATGCTGAGTAACCTAAGTAGTACCTTTTTGCTAAACAGTAAAGTAAAATAAACAGAAACATTTGTTCAAATATGTATTAATGAGTTTCATTAATCGTAGCAAATTAAAAAAGATCGATTACGGATGGCTTCCCGGTTGGCGGGCCGATATCTTTTACTAATGTCGTTACCGTATCTAAGCGTGTTACATACATGGTACGTACTGAACAATACCTATATTTTCACACTGTTCCACCTTTGTTAATTACATGAAACTTACATATTATGTAGATAGGTAGTTGGTTAATATTTAGTAAAAAAATGGTGATAGTACAACGAGCCTGAATTGTTATACAGGATGTTTTAATTTTTAATTTAGGTTTTTTTCTAGGAAAATAAGTAAGTAGAGGGCTCATTTTTTTTTTGATAGTTTATATTGATCACATCAACATTTGTGCAAAATTTGACAATTCTCCTTTTTATACCTTTTGAGAAAATAAATAAAAACGTTTTAGGGTTAAATGAATGTCGTGGGGTTCCAGGTGGCAGTAGAGGGTTAAAAATTGGTATGCATTATTTTCATTTGACGGGGCATCAACTGATAGTAGTTTTGAACTCAAAGCTTTGGGGGCAATTTTTGAAGGCTTATCCTGCTACACCCTTTATATGACGAAAGTGAAGGATGTCAAATATCAAATTGAAAGAAAATACAATTTATTGGTAGCCTAACCTTTTTGTTATGAAAAAAAATAATCTATCGTTCTATGGTTTGAGACAATCATGACAGAGCAAAAATGTCAGAGACGATGTTTATTAGTCTTTGTTATTTATTTACACATTTTAGATCAATTTGTTCTACTGGTCAATCAGTTTCTACGCCGAGCAACAGCTTTGCAACTGCTGCAACAGCCAGAATACGTCATCGACAGTTAGGTAATGGTCACTCAATCATAGTAACCGCTTGCCACTACAAAAATTGGATTGGATTGCTTAAAATTCATTGTGCAGTGCCGTTACGCGTGTGTGTTCTAATGTTAACTTGATACGTTAATGTAGTCATAGTTGAAACTGTAATAGCCTGATATGCAGAATTAGATTATTTGTAAATACCTAGTTTGTTTACTTTAGTTATGAAGTGATAAGTGATAACTAATGTCAAACTTACATCACAGGATGTTATTAAGCTCGTTAACCGACTGATGAGAAAGAGGTTAAGTTATTACATTTAGTAAAATTATAAACAAAAAAGTGATTGGATTAAAACAAAAAGTGGTTAATTGTATTATACCCGTTTTTAACATCCACCGGTTTTAAGGTTGGCCTTTCGTTCAGTTACATACTGTATATAACAGTAATGGCGGCCGAGTGAAAAACGATTCCGTAACCGGTCAAATACGATGTAGTTTTTACTGCCTAGAATGGTGGCGCAGTTTGTATGTATGTATGATTTTTTGCTCTCCTTGTAGAAGCTCAACGGATAAACTGATTTCAAAAAACCAGGTGTTATTAGATTCGTCGAAGAGCGAGTAATATACTGAATACTTGTATAAAAAAAAGGCAAACTACGGTATTGACAATATTTACATGATTACTAACATATATTGACGACGTTATCAAAACATTCAGTCAGGGTTTTGTAAACTGGCTTTTTAGAGTTCCGTACCCAGACTGGGCAAACGGGGATAATTACTAAACCTCCGCTATCTCCATCCGTCCGTCCGTCAGCGAGTTGTATCACATGAATTGTAATAGTTAGACGGATGAAATGTGTTCAGGGTGTATTTTTTTAATCACACTTAATAAAGGGGTACGGAAATCGGTACGGAACCCTTCGAGTGCGAGTTTCGCATTTAGCTGGTGGTTTAAGACTTGAAATGCTTGTACGGTCATATTATTATTTGAAAGCACCTTGGCAGCGTCCAATTATTAGTCGAATAAAATAAAGAATATAATCCAAAAAAGAAACACATTATTGAAACAGAAATAGATATTAAGCTAGATCGATCCCATATAAATTCAGTAACGATTGCCCCCCACTAAGCGTCTGTAGACGTGCTACGAATGCCGCGCGCTACGTGCTACGCCGTAGCCGCAGTCATCAATGTTTTAATGCAATATACTCAATAAAGTTTATTTTACGGCTCTAGGGAATAAAGCGGTGACGTTTAACTACTGCTTTGGTAACAAATTGGTATTTCCTTCTTTGTTGTGGTTGTTAAAACGATTTTTGTTTTATAAGAACTTAATTGACAACGTGGTTAGCCTAGTTGGTAGTGGCTTACGAACCATGCGGTCCCGGGTTCGATATTCGGGATGGGCAATTATATTTGTATGATGGGTGCGAATATTTGTATATAAAAACTAGCGACCCGCCCTCGCTTCGCTTCGGTTTATGTGAGTATGATATATAGCCTATAGCCTTCCTCAATAATTGGGCTATCAAACATTGAAAGAATTTTTCAAATCGGACCAGTAGTTTCTGAGATTAGCGCGTACAAGCAAGCAAACAAACAAACAAATTATTCATCTTTATAATATTACCTATAGATATAAACCTTAAAACTAACACCAAGGTGACAGAACAGCGTGGTTCTGTTTTGCCAAAATTTGCTTCATTGGCATTTATGGTTGCCTAGTACCCACAGTACAAACCAAGAGGTTAGTTTGGGACTAGGTAAATTTGTATGAGATTATCCTTAATTATTTTTAAAACAAAAACATTTTATTATTTTTATAATAATCGTTTTTTATTTTGTTGTTAAAATTGTTTTTTCTTGGATTAAAGGATTAAGGTCCCATGATAACGCTTTTCATTTCCAACACCCTAATCCTAAGGGCAAATAAAAACATTAACCCCCAAGCCTAAGAAACAAACTTTGAGTTTTAAGAACAACTCTCTAACTCCAAAGAGCACCGTAATTTAGCCACCTGTATTTATTTGACCGAAGTTTAGTTTTAAACAAGATGGCGGACAAGGGTCGCAACCCATACAGCATGGTTGTATGGCGGCGGACATTTCCAACCCATTTACTTAGTAGCTGAGGGCTTGCGTTGTATGGAATAGTTTAAGAGCTAGTAGTCGTATTATTTAACTAGAGCATGCCCATTAATGCGTGTATTTTTATATACATCGGATTTTGAAATAATCTCTCTTAGTACAGTCAGCATCAAAAGTAGCTAAGCAGAATAACGTGCTCGAAATGATCTAGACTCGACGTATTCTCTTGTCGATAGAGTCAAGTGTTGATCCTTTTGACCTCTTCGCTTCGGTTGCGTATCTACTTCTACTGCTGACTGTACTCGTTGCATTTCTACATTACTACAAGATTACGTATAATTTTATGTATAATTTTATAACTCTTATCTGTTGTAGAACCTTTTAATGTACGTACTAACGACCCACCTTTTCTACGCTTCGGTTTAACTAAATAAAATGTAGTCAGCGATAATATAGCGGTTTTTTTTAGCAAACCTACAAATAAACAAAGTTACCTCTTTATAATATTAAGTATTTAAATATAAAGCTCACACACACACACGCAAGCTCACGCCTTTATTCCCAGAGTGGGGTAGGCAGAGCTACAGAATTCAATCCTGTTTATCTGTTGAAAACTCTGTAACCACATAAAGCTCATAGGTAAAATTTACCCCCTTCTTCCTTTTACTCGCAACTTTACATAATTAAAATAACACGTCATCCATATTAAACTTATGGCAAATACTTACAATACAAGTGTTAAAAGCCCAAACCTTCATTTAGTAAGAATCCAAATCATTGTAATACACGATTCTGTGCAAATCCATTAAAGCAGTGGGCTTAGACAAGTTGCATATTACGATAGCTTAAGAATTTTGAAAACTGACAAAATGTATGGAATTGACATAAGCGTCCACAGCATTTAGCAGGCTAAGTACATTTTTTACCCGTGTGGTTGCCGGGTTAGAATTGTACCACTCCATAATATCTTCCCGTGGATGTCGTAAGAGGCGGCTAAGGGAATGAAGGCGTATAGTACTGTTAGGCGATGGGCTTGCAACCTGTCACTAATACACTGGTAAACATCCTTAGCCTAAGTGTGCAAAATGTGGTTACAGAATTATCAACAAGTTTTTGGAGTTGTTGGTAATTCTGTAGCTCTGCCTACCCCACTCTGGGAGTGAAGGCGTGAGTTTATGTATGTATGTAGTACATTTTTTTTTTTGTGGTTGTATGCATGAATTTATGTATGTAAACTCTTTATTGCACAAAAAAAACAATTACAAGTACGTTCATAAACTTAAAGATAAAGTGTATAATGAAATCCTACAAAAAAATGTGTGGTTGTCTTCTTGTCTACAGGTGCGCTAGTAAAATTGAAGTCAAATACATAAATTCTACTTTAAAAACATTTATAAAAATGTACTGTCTCCTAGCTCTCGGTGTAACGATGTGAAAGCATTGTCCGTTATCATTGCGGCATTAGAAACGGAATAGTGAAAGAAAGAGCCTTTATTCCGAAGAAAAGGGTTGACAATTCCATTTTTCTCCGCTGTGGAAAAATGCTGAGACCTAGATTTTTTATCTGTGGTCTTTGTAAGGAAATTACATTACAAAGTATTCTTTTAACTTTTGAAATAGTTTTTACTCGACTACGGAAGAATAATGGGTCCCATGTAAATTGTATTTGTAAATATGGACGTTGTAGCCTGAAATAAAGTTTATTCTATTCTTTCTATTCTATTACCACAGAGGAACGAGTTCCTTGTGGCGATCTTCTCTGCAATGATGGTCTTGTCCGAAGCGCTACTAGATTAACTCTATATTACCGACGTGTAAAAGAGCCCGTATGTGGCTCATTCACTAAATAAATATTTCAATTTAGATTTCGGATTTTGACTAACAAACGATTACTCGAAAATCGGGGGACTATCGAACGGAAAGAAAGACCCCTTTTTTAGGCGAAAATCTAATTCTATTTACACGGCCGAAGTCGCAGGCGTCTTCTAGTTGTGTATAAAAACCTTACCTTCCCATACATACATACATACATAAACTCACGCCTTTATTCCCAGAGTGGGGTAGGCAGAGCTACAGAATTACCAACAACTCTAAAAACCAGATTACCTTCCCGTTTGTTCAAAGAATACAACTAAGGTTAAGCGCTTGACACTTTTAAAAGTGTCGCCAATTTTATTTAACCGCTTGTGTGTTAATCTAAATAAGCGAATAAAAGCGGTATTTCTAAGACTCCGGATTAAGCAGCAAAGGAATCCCACCTTACAAAAGTTTTAACGCGAAAAGCTTAAGGCGAGCTTTCAGAGGCGTATTTAAAAAGCATTCCTCGGTTGACTTTTCCCCTGGAAGATAATCCGGGCTTAAATTACCGGCGGACCATCGTTATTGTAAAACTGATGAAAAAAATAAGACCCGATATTTTTGTTTTAAGATACTTACGTTTTGAAGAGTCTTTAATGATTTGTAAGACTTAAGCAGAAAAAGTTTACTAGTGGATGGATGAAAATGGTGAGATACCTACTGATTATTTAAGTCACGTTTGCCTAGTTTATAGTAGATTGTATAACTAGGGTCAAAAATAAGCCATAGTACCCCGAGATGGTTATTTTCCCGAGCAAAGGGAAATATGGCTTTTAGACCCGAGTTATACACTCTACTTTTCACTTCGATTGTGAGAAAATAAAAGAATTAAGTATACAAAAGTTAAAAAAATATATTTTAAGAAAAATTAAATTGGTACAATTCGTACAATTTTTTATATTTATTGACGAAGCTTTTCCAGGCAAATTGAACGTGTGCTGAGTGAAAGTCGGAGACAGCTGACGTGGAGTCTTTCCTTGTAAATTGATCGTATTTTGACTTGTCTGCTGAGTGAAAGTCGGAGACAACTGTGGTGAACTCTGTAGGTTTTCTAGTTGCTCATCCAATTTAGGTGTTGTACTCGTAGATGGCTGAGGCTCGAGCCACGACGTGGATGGCTGATGCTGTGCACTCGATGTCGACGGTTGCGGGTCATGGCTTGCGCTGTTGATTCTGGCAACAATATGCTGATTGATGTTACACTTATTTTCAATCGACTCTTCTATGTATCCTTCAGCCACTTTATCAGACTTCCACCCCCCATGGCGTTTAAGTGTGGTTATATTTGCACCTGAATCTACTAAGACTAGATTTCGCGGGCAAATTATTTTCAATCAGTTTTTTGGCCCTTTTCTCCATTATTGTATTCGGCGTAAGTTGCAATTCATTTTCATTTGACGACATCTTAAAATTAACAATGATTATCCACCCACAATGGATTCCGCGGCAAAATATTGTTTTAATTTGGCGGCGTGTTTTTTTTTTAACTACTTTGACATACAAAATATAGACTAAACGGCGCTGACCGAGTGAGTATTTAGCGCTTTAAAGCGTAGCTCAAACGATTTATGATATTTTAGCAATTGTAAAATAGGTACTAAAAAACACCTAATGTTTTGAGAAATGAATTCTGTTACCTGATTGGTCGATTTTAATATAACTTTATTATGGTTGGTTGATATCAAATACATTTTTTTTTTAAAGATTTGAATTAGTTAACGAGTGTACGTACCAAAAAGAACCTAACGTTCCGACTGACAGTCGATGTGTATTGTGATTGGTGGATTTAATTTGGTGAAGTATTTTGATTGGTCAAATTAAGATGTTTTGTGAATGTAAATCATTCTATTTTCAATTTCATATTTTCCCTAGTGAAAATATATATATTATATTTTCCCTCGGTTGTACATGTATCACTTGAGTCTCGCTTGATAAGTCTAATTTGACAAACTTTTTGAGCATGAGAAGTGAAAAATTATATTAAATCTAAGTTTATTTTAAACCATCACACAATATGCCAACCTTTAATAACAAACTGAAGTTTTGCACGTACAAAATTATTTTCGTTTTACTTTTTTTTTAACCGCCGTTGTATGAACGTGAGATGTCAAATATCAAATTTACTTGACGTCTTATAATTAAGACGAAACGCACTCATACTGGTAAAGCCAGGTACAGAAAAATGTAACCCCTGCATAAAAATCACCTAAAAGGGGCGGACTTCTCTCTGCCCACCCTTTTCCACTTCTTAATACGATATAGTCTGATTGTTCGCTACGTCAATACATGGGCTATCTGCTCGGTAAATCCTAATTGCTTATGGCATGTTAAAGTATTTCCAACGTAATGATAGTTATTTATTTACTTGACAGTAACGGCGGTCGAGTCAAAAACAATACTTGTAATATTGTATGTACTAAGTACTGTCATAGGTTTGTGTAAATATATTTTGTTGGCGACACAGACATATTGTGACCCTAGAGCCCAACAAAAACAAAACAGTCGAAGGACACCCAACAATGGGTGTCTGGTACCCCGCCAAGTAGGTCGGCCGTTTGCGCCACGCGGTCAGCTGGGGTCCGGTAAAAAAGGGACCCGCAGCTGACCTTTAGGGGTGCTCTTTTGACAGTTTGAGCAGTCTACTAGAGTTATAGATTGCGTCACATGTACCATGACTGTCTTTGGATTTAAAAAGTAGTATTAATAATTATTTGTTATTGTGGTGATGGAAGAGAAATGAACATTTTTATTGTTGTTAATTTATTGTATTACATTCGCTATGTCATGTTCCATATTTTTTTTATTTACATTGTCGTAGCAGAGCAAAACGTCAATTTGAGTCGGCAATTTGAGTTTCTGAGATTTACTTTATGCATTAGAACGCTTTAGAAACGTTAAACGAGTTCTACGCAGACGAAGTTACAGGCAAGCGCTAGTATAGAACTAACAGACATAGTATAGTAGTCTGTCCCAATTGAAATTGGCAAAGATGTAAACACAACCAAACGAACCAATTTATCATTATTACTCGATAATCATGTGCTTTTAAAGATCAAGTGAGGTCTAAGCAATGATATATACAGTTGATCTTAACTTTCACATTAAGTTTAAGACTAAATAACTATTCATTATAAGTTATTTTAAATGAAAACACTTTTGATGGATATTTGAGGTTATGCGTCAAATAGTACTAACTTGTTTACATCGTTGGCGATTTCAATTGATACAGACTATAATTATATACGTTTACCAACTGCGACAAACGCGAGTAATACTGTATATCTTGTACTAAAACAGTTTATCTTCGACAAGAAGTACAAAATTCAACTGTATGAAGATCCGTGGGAAGGCCTCAATCCCAGGGAAGTACGGAGGTACTTTTTCAGAAGATCTAAACATACATATCTCAACGCCATTAGGAGCCCATACCACAGTCTTCCAGGCAGAATGCGTGGGCATCATTATGGCTACAATAGCGATTGAGCAAAGGAAGGTAAAGGATCTCCCCATCCGTATACTCTCCGACAGCCGATCAGTTCTCCAAGCCTTACAGTGCTATACAGTAACGTCAGGGCTAATATACGAATGTCACAACGCCCTCTCTAAGGTATGTAACCTAAACCCCATCACCCTACAGTGGATAAAGGGACAGCAACTCACGCGGTAACGACGCGGCTGACGTACTCGCGAGAAGGGGCTCAGAAATGGAACTGATAGGTCCTGAACCGTTTCTGCCCCTGCCGACCAGCTGGCTGCGGAACAAACTGCGTCGAATCACCAAGGTAAAGCACCAACACTACTGGAGCAACCTAGACACCTGCAGGCAAAGTAAGGAACCTCTTCCGATAATCAATCCCGGATTGTCGCGTAAGCAACGATTACTCAAAAGGGCCCAACCCCGATTGTTAACTGGAGCCATAACTGGCCATGCCTTGTTTAACAAACACTTGTTCACATTAGGTGTTACAGACAGCCCCCTGTGCAGAGCTTGTATGATGGCGGAGGAAACCGCAGCCCACGTCATCATGGACATGCATCATGGAATGTCCAGAGGCGGCAACATACCGGGCACGTCACCTCGGAACACCGAGGTCGCTACCAGAGGCCGTCGGCAACATCAAGGGTCTGCTAGGCTTTCTGGTTGAACTGGGCTGGCAAGAGTAGTGCCAGTGACCCAGCACGCAAATAAGGCGCATATTAAGTCGTCGAGTTGCGGAAAATTAACCCGCTACAACCTATGTCTTGTACTATGGTGTATTGGGGCGCCTGAGACGCACATAGACTGACCAGATTTGCGATGTACTGAATACGCACCAAATCGAAAGCATCCGAAACCGACGTTAGTGCATGATGAGGGTGATGAATATAGAGGAAGCGAAAGTTGTTTAATTAGATCGGTGCACCTGGCGTTCCATAGTCTCTGCCTACCCAATTGGGAGACAGACGTGAAGGTATGTTTGTGCAACTATATAATAAATTACCAAAGGATGTGAAAGATGCAAAGTCGATTATAGTTTTTAAAAAATCATTAAAACAACATATATTATCGGTCCATAAAAATACTCCTGTATAGTCTAATATTTCATTAGCATATGTTATATATTTATATATGGCTTCTCATAATGTAATAATTTTAATCTAATATATAAAGTTAAAAAAGTAAACGTAGATTAATTTCTGGTTAATATATCAAGTTTAACCGCTTATGTTATGACTTATGAGTAACCGATGATTAACTTGTGTGTTATACAATGTTTGGTTTAACTGGCCCCTAGTTCCAACTTAGATGAAAAAAATAATGTCGCATTACTTGTTCTCGCCGCTACCAACTACCCTATTTATTTTTGTAACACGCATGCTACCCTCTCTTACCTATATTTAAGACAAAAATGTATTCTCAGTAAGTGATTTTGTAAATCTTTTGAGAAATAAATATCTTAAACCATATGTATGTATTGTGTAAATAAAACGTCCCCGAACCCTCGCATTTCAATTGTATTTCAAACTTCATTTTTACCGCGGCCTTGACAAACTACTGGATCACACGCGTCCGCGTCCAAACGGCATTGGGCCGCGGTCCAACGCGGAATGTTAATGGGCCAGTAATTCTCGATTAGGCCGGCTACATCTAACGTAATCTGCACCAAAACATAGGCACGTTGATTACACGTACACGGGGAACGGCCACAGAATATATAAATTTTGCGGGTGGTAGGACCTTGTGCAGGGTCCGTCCGGATCGCTACCACCATCTTATCCATTAACCTACCGCCAAACAGCAGTGTTCGCACTGTTGTGTTCCGGTTTGGGGATAAGACAGCCGGTGAAATCACTAGCATAGAGGCATTCCATCTTAGTCCTCAGGGTTGGCAACGCATTTGCAGTCTTAGGATTGCATTGCAGTCTTGTGAATGTGAATGTCTATGGGTCACAGTTTCTACTTACCATCACGTGGCCTGTGTGCTCGTTTCTCTATGCCATTAAAAAAGAAAACCCGACACAAGTAGAGAAGGCTACAAAACAGCCTTTAGGTAGATCGAACGTTTTCTATCGCATAATTTGTATTATTTCGCACGCTATATGTGTAAGTTCACGAACGCGGCTAATAAAGAAAGACTTCTTTTTTTAATTGCTTACTTTGTCAATTCATTAGCACAGAGGCAATTCATTTGTAGTCCTGAAATCTCAAATGTCTATGTGCTTCACAATCCAACTGCATACCATCTTTTAGCCCGTTTGTTTATAAAGCATGCCAGAAAAGACAATCTATAAAAAAAACAAATGACAATTCAACTTATTCACCTTTCCCATATTTAAGTAAATCGTAAGCAGTACATCAATCGTTTAAAA
This sequence comes from Acleris laterana, assembly GCA_963966035.1. Taxonomy (NCBI): domain Eukaryota; kingdom Metazoa; phylum Arthropoda; class Insecta; order Lepidoptera; family Tortricidae; genus Acleris; species Acleris laterana. The sequence continues at coordinate 5,384,339 of OZ014451.1, forward strand.
CGATCGAATCCTCTGTCGGTGTTGTTGTGTGCTGATGCGCATTTGTCAAGGTCAAAGGGAATACTAGGACTCTGGAATTGAAGAAACTAAACAATAGTTATTTGTTCAACAAGAGAGCAAAGTTGGTTTTTGCTGCGAGTGATGATTTTGAATCCCGAGTAAGCGAAGGATTCTATTATTGAATCACGAGCGTAGCGAGTGATTCTAGGTTAGAATCCTGAGCGTAGCGAGGGATTCAAAGATACGAGACGTAAAAAACTTTGGTCTCGTGTGAGACATACAACTTTTCACCTCAGCAGCGAGAACAACACAGCGTGAAGCTGGTAGGGCCAACGCAGGTCTTCCGTTGTGACCATTTGGTGAATACACGACTAAATAACGACACGATCGCATATGCATCAATCACAAGCATTTTTGCAAAATACTAATAAAATAAAAAGTGGAAAAAATAAACATGAAACAGATAAAACCTGTCACTCAACTTGATAATGCCGTAGTGCAAACACAACTTTATACAGCTTTATGTAGTCTGTGGCTTTAAAAAAAACCTAACTAGGCCTTGTCTATGGCTATTGGCTATGGCGGACAAATTAACAAAAATTACATCGTCATTTACATTACATTACTTTTTTTTTTTAAGTACAATAATCCCGCTATTTTTGAAATGCGTTCTGAAACTGCCCCCGCGGTTTATGTCACGAAATTAAAGATTGTTAAAACGATAACAAAATTATGTAGATACATAACTTCTTATTTTTCATTAATTTTGTCTTCAAAACATTAAATAAAAAAAATGATTGTACCTACTGTATAAAATAGTTATAATAAACACATTTCAAAGTTTAACAGATAGTTTTATTTGCAATTTTACGGTTATGTGTGCATCCGAACGTACGTTTCTTTTTGGGCCTACTATGTGTGGAATTTGAAAATCGAACTTCGAATCAAGTTGTTTCTATCTCTCGCTTTTTTCCTATCGAAGTGAAAGTGACAGAACAAAGTGAAGTTCAATTTTTTCGAATGTTGTGAGTAGCCCCAGCACTGCTCACGGCATTTAAAAAGAATAATTAAAAAGCTACTTTGCCTCTCGCTCGCAGCAAAATTGAATTTTGCTCACTGTTTTTAAGCAGCAAAACCTGCTTGTTTGAGCTGCTGAGGTGAAAAAACTATTTGTATTAAGTTAAGTTTAAAAGCAACGTGGATCAGATTCAGGATTGGATTACTTACATTATGTGCAATTCATGCTGTAATTGCACATAATGACGAATGTACGAGTACATGTCAAAAACATCAGAAAACGATTTCTTGATTACGTATCTCATAACAGTACCTACTCTCGGCTTTTTAATAGAGTTCGACTGGCTATCGCGATCACCCTTTCACTCGCAACTAACTGTATATCTGAAACACTGTACGAAATAGAAGCACTGTACAGTACACCCTGTATACGAGTATGATAACAACCTTAACTATTTTATAACCAAACAGGGAAAAAGTATCATCCGCTCTTTTGATTTAACACCAGACTAGCTCAGAGCGCATTAAGCTCGAAATGAATAGCTAGTGAACTCCGGTGAATAGATGAAAAACTCTATAGGATTGCCTTCACTTTACCGACCCCCGGGACCAGCTAACGAACCCCGCCCGACCGCCGTTGCTTGAACCTTGTTAATTATTAAACTCGGTAGCTGAAAGGGTTGTGTGTTGGGTGGCTGTGTGGAACGAACGCGGCAGCCATAATTATGAGCCGGTTTAACACCTGATGCTGTTGAAATATGACGGTGCTGGGATTGCTTGTCTTTACATTCGCTACATTATGAAGTAATCTAACGATTTTATCTTAGGTTATCCTAATCAGATATGATTGACTAGATTCACGGGTGATAAACGTTACTCCTCGAAGCTAAATAATGGGAAAAAAATGACAGTTACGCGCGCTCTTGTTAAGCGCCATTTTCTTCTGAACTATGCAGTGGCTCTATTCCACTCGGTAAAACCATATTGGTCTTAACATGTTATCGTATTGTCAACATTACGATAGCTCTTATTTACTTGATCGTAGTGGCAGTCGAGTTAAAAACAATATGCCAAAGGCAATATGGCTTTACCTAGTAGAATACATTATTTGGTAGACTGGTAGAGAATGCCATTACGCATTAAATCCGCCATTTGGGCTTTTTTGTGCAATTAAGGCAAAAAAAAATAGAGCCCCAGGCCAGGATACCAGACCAGACTGACCAGACCGCGATGGCCAGTAAGATCACCTGGTTGGATCCCCTACCTATTAATTTTGTACGTAGGGGATCCTACCAGGTGATCTTACTGGCCATCGCGAGACTAGTTATCTCAAAGTAACTTTGAACTCGTGTGTCATGACGTCACATGTGTAAAAGACTCAAATCATTCGCTCTGATTGGCAGATTCATGATTTATTGACGTCTGCGTGCCGCTCCGCCAATGAGAGTGCTCGTGTCGCTTGCATGTCGCGTCGCTGTATTGTAGTCGGATTGCTCGGCGGGCGTCGGGACGTTTCTTATTGCTAATGCCGTCTGGACACGTATAAATGATGTGGCGGTCAAAAGGTTAACACTAACACATACATAACAGAGCCGATTCACCCGGTGACACACCCGACATGTTTAAATAGATAAAACATAGCATGGAGATAACTTTGGTTTCGTGGAAAGACATAGGATACATTTTATCCTGGAAAATGGAAAATAAGAAAGTTCCCGAGGGTATAGCGATAGTTACACATTTAACACCCATATTTTTTATCGAGGTTTAATAAGGGCTATCATAACGTTAATAAATCGAAAATGTAGTATAATATATAAGAGAGAGTAAACATCTTAGACTAATTGTGCAAAATGTGGTTAAAGAATTATCAAAAAAAAAAATAGTTGTTGGTAATTCTGTAGCTTTGCCTACCCCACTCTGGGAATGAAGGCACGAGTTTATGTATGTGTATGTATATAATATAAGAGGTCTGGGTGGAGATTGTACAAGGTAAAAACTTATTACTTTTAACGTGTTTCCGTATTGACATCGTTACGATAGCTCTTATTTACTTGACAGTCATGGCGGCCGTGTTAAAAAATATATAATAACACGTCAAAGGTAACATAGTTTTACTTAGTGGAATCTAGGGCCTGACCTTTCTTATATTTCAGTATCACGTCTGAACAAAAGGAAAAGGTTTTAGTTGAAAAGGTTTTAAAAACCACTATAACAGAACCCGTGAAACAAAGTACCGGAGGTCGTAACGGCAAACGCTCGTAAAATCGGAGCCGGAGTCCGTCTGAAGAATCCACGAACAAAGATTAAGGTTGGGCTTCAATGGCAGAGCAGTCGTAAACGTTACGTCACGCTAGTGGTTACAGGTACGCGTTGCAAATATATCGCATCAAACAAGGTGTACATAAATAGGTAGGTATAGCGTAGCGTAATGCTTCCCTTGTCACTCGCTGAAATGTAACCGAGAACTAGTTGCAGGCTGAAAACCAGCGCTGTGCAGCTAACCCAGCTCGCAGCATATGCGGTTGTCGCAGAACAATTTATATACCTATTGAGACTGTGTGGTAAAGGCAATGACGTGTGTATTTTTTTCTTATATGAAACTAAATCAGATTTTTTATTTTTTTTGTCATCGATGCGAAGCGCGTGCTTTAAATGAGAAAATAAATCGTATGCGAAGGAACGTCACAACCCTGAACTTAAAAGTAAAATATTTTACCGTATCACTTTTCACATTCCTAATACATATATGTGATGCACCTTGTGTGCTTTGCTTTTATATATTACACGGCGGCTCGTATGATTTTGAAGTTGTCGTTAGAATCGTCATGGTTGTGTGAGTGATATAGGCTTTAAAATTGTAATCAAAGTAATGAAGAAAAAATAATAATGATGACATTAAAAAAATTACATTATGTTGACGACAATATAAAAAAACAGCCTGGTTTTTTTAAAGCTTACTATTCATTAGTTATTATATTGCTATCTCAGTTAGCTTACCGAATAGGCACTAAAAGTAACTCAGATAGCAAGATAAATACTGACTTATCCGACAAAACATAATGTCGTTTGATTATTAACTACATATTGCACAAGCTGCAGCTGTATGGTTTATCGAAGCAGTAGCCACCGTCGTAACAAATTAAGCTCTTCAATAGCTGTGTCGTAACAGTTGGTTGTCTTCCGACCGTTACGTGCGGACCACCTACACGAGTTGTCAGTTACCTACAGCTTAGTAAGCCACAGACAATATATATAAGAAAGATCACATGCACCAGAGTGCAAAAAAAATACGTTGTCTAATTTGTTGCTCTATGAGTGAAGCTACCACTTTGAAAAAATACTACAGGCATTTGTGCCTCGATCACCTATGGAATGATCAATCAAAGGACTTATTTAAGCACGAATGAGTTTACTTCCAAAATCATTCATCAACGATTTTTTAAATTCCATCAGGCTGTTTTTTTCCTCACTCATTCAAGTTTAAAAGAAGATCAATAAATTTTGCTTGCAAGAATCGCTTATTTCCTTTTTGAAGACAATTATCTACAGAAGCAATCCCGAACCGTATAGAAATGCATTCCAATATGAAAAGTATTCATTTTAAAGTGAATTACATACTTTTATACTTTTATTCAAGCACACTTTTATAAACATTATAAAATTAAAAAAGAAAAAATCTACAAAAGAATACTTCAGATTCTGAATTTTAAAAGCGAAAATACATTCAAATTGAGATGACGCTTTTACAATGGACCGATGTCAAACGTTTTTTGTTGCAAAACAACTCCGCTGCGAGCATGGACCGCTACTACTTCCGCCCAAGCGAGATGAAGTTGTGAACCGTCCACAAGCGGTCAGTTGCACTTCATGCAACTTGCATCCAAAGCTCATTCGTACACACGCCACGTGCATCCTTGCACCTGACCGCATGCAATTGCCAACTGTAACGCTCAGGTATACAGTTCGTTTTGCGAATAATTCAAACTCAGGCAAATTGGAATCCGATTGGTTGTCGGTTATCCGTTTGCTGTAAACAGTTGACGATCGACGCTTTACGATAATTTGAATTTAGATTTGCAAACAGGGTTGTAACACGTATTATTTTTTACACAGATGAATAGGGATGGCAACGTAGACTGTTGATAAGAACAGTAAAATAAGAAAGTACTCATCTGATTTTAAACGGTCACACAGGGACATTGAAAATAGGAGAAAAGTAATAACTTCATAAAGCATAATACTAATAATCGCGCGGCTTAAGCAATAATAGAGTCTGATGTGGATAAAGTGGATAAAAAATCTATCCCTTTTTGACCGTTAGTGCGACAGTGACAGTTGCTTTATCCACTTATATCCACCTTGACAAGAATCAAACCCGTGCTAAAGACTCATAGTCAAAGAGCGTAACTACAAGTAATACACTACGTAAATTGCCATTTTTAAATGATCTTTTAATCATCATGTAGGTACTTTGCTCAACATGAGACACTGTAAAAGTAGATATAACTGGCCATGCTCAGTCGAAACTGTGCCCTCTAAAGCCCATTTTAATTGGCCCCAGAGGCAGTTGCAAATCGGACTGGAATTCAGCGTGTGCAGCGGGACAAAAGGAATCGAACGGATTTGGCAGCGCTACTAGCCTTTGTTTGAAGAGTTGTCGTCGTACAGTCAACGTCGAAGTAGATGTTCAACTGTTCACGTTTGATGTCGGTTATCGCTTTCATTGTAAGATAATGTCATATAGTAGAACAAACACCACAGTAAAAAGGCTAATACTATATTGCGTCAATTATTTTTATAACGTTTAAAAAAAGCGTGAATGGTCCATAATATGTTATTTGCTTTGTTTTCTGCTGCTTGACTATTTGGTCGACTGGCAGAGAAACTCATTAGGCATTAAGTCCGTCATTTGCGCGTTTTATTGTGCAAGTAAGATTAAATAAATAAATACAATATTTTTAGCTAGTATTTTGTTACTTTAAAAAAAAGACCTTCATAAGACCGGTTTTTTATATGTGTAGCTTATGTTATATTATATCATTGTAACCAAATTTTCGTAATAGTTTATTGATAGTAATTATTGACTCCTTGGGAAACGCTGGTAGACTCAGACAAGTGCTTAGAGAATAAGACTTTCATTTTTATTTTGTAGCTACATAAATTGTTGTACATGCAGAAGCACAAAATAAAAACCCAAATTTAATTGAAAAAATTAGATCTTTACACCGATGTTACATGTAACATTTTCACTAAAAACGTGTACCCCAATTAAGGACTGAAATTAAGGAAATTTAACTTCGTCAGTTTTGTGACGAAAATTTGCCTTAAATTGCAGCCGTCAAATAATTGGGGTACACGTTTTAGTGAAAAGACCCATAAATAAACTAAATTGGAACCCAATGCACGTCACTCACCATCCATCTTATTTTTCCATGTTCACGTTAATCATGGCTCTTGCTCCGGTGCACAATCCATCTAAAGCAAGACATGGAAATCCATCGGCATCGCAAGCATGCATATAATGTTTTTCCAGTGCACTGGAAAAGCAAAGGCATGTTTCAGTTTGACAATGATGGATGTCGGAAACCGCCGCGTGTCTGCATGCCCGCGGTATGCTGAGGTTTCCAGTGAACTCGGGATTAGATTAAAAGTGCATTCAAGAACTACGAGCAGTGTTGAAAGGTAACTTTTATTTATGGCAGGGGAATACGCTATAACTTTTTTATATGAAGCATTTTCAGGAAAATAGTGTTGATATTCTCCAAGTTATCAGACAAACACATATGTATAGTATACAGGTATGTAGGTATACTTGCATGTTGCGTCTCGTGCCACTTTTTAGGGGGACCCTATTAATAGGTCTCCGCTGTACGTCCGTCCGTCCGCTTACTTTAAACAGCTGTATCTTTTGAACTGTAATAGATAGCTAGCCGGTTTTTTTTTTCAGAATGTGTAATTACAACGGATTTACTAAAAAATATATTAACCCTTAAATTGGCAGTGTATCTAATAATGCACATACTAACATACTACATACTAAAACATAATGTTCACTTTTTTATTTTTTGGTTTCTATTTTTTTTTATGCTGATTTTAAATCAAATAGGGTTTGAATTCACGGCTTTTTTTGTTTTTGCCAATTTAAGGTTTAAAAAAGAAAGTGAAATACAATAAACGTTTCTTTTTCAACATTTTTATTTTTAATGTAGCGTAAAACGGTTAAAAATATAAGCGTAAAATTGGATATATTATGATTATAATCCAAAACTTGATAAAAACCAACAAATACCAAAAAATGGTCAAGTGTGAGTTGGGCTCGCTCTGATTCGATTAGAAATCGAATTGAAATGTAATAATAGCTACTGTGCGGCGGAACGGAACCCTCGCCCTGCGTACTCACATTTGACCAGTTTTTTTCTATATTGATAGTGAAACGGGACTACTATCAAAGTCACGGCTATCGCGCTAAATATATACATAGACCTTATTGTCAGTAGCATAGTTAGAACACTACTGCTTGGCGGCAGGTTAAAGGATAAGATGGTCGTTTAAAGGTTCTATAGAAAATCAATATGTATTGACGAACTTACACTGAGTAACAGTGATAATTCTTGGTCCAATGTTATTTTAATGAAATATTTACGCCAACGAAGATATACTCGTAAAAGTATCTTTGAAACACGATTAAAACAATTTCTAACACCCGTACATAAACCAGAATCTATTATACAAATAAACCATCCCCTCGAATTACTCTATCAATTCCTGAAAACTGCATTAAAATCCGTTGATTAGTTTAAAAGACCGAAGCGAACAGACAGCTGAGCCGACTTCATTTTATACTATGTAAAGATTTTAGCAAAACCAAAAAAGTGGCAGCCCTCGTGCTGAATGCCTCGCATTATAAATAACGGCCTAAATAATAGAATGAACTCGTAAAAAACCAATCAATTTCTACTAAATGTTTCTACAAATATATGCGTTTCCTCTAAAGTGGATCTACAATGATTCATAATGCACTTGGGATAGCGTAGTGTCCAACCACAAGCGCTGATTGTGGCGCCATTAACCGCGTGTTTCGACATAACACATTTAACGCTAGTTGGTTTTGTATGTGTGTCAATGACAAGACGAAGATTACGACTTTATAGGCCTATGATTGAGTAGATACGTTTTAAATTGCTGAGCAAGGATATCCGTTTTCCTTTTCAATTAAGTATTGTATGTAAACACATTATTTTATATAAACTATAACTAACGAGTAGACAAATAGTATATTATTCGACAAGTTGATTTTTATGGATAAAAGGAAGCAGACGAGCCGTGATCCATACACTCCGCAACACCAGAGGAATCGCAAGTACGCTGCCGGTCTTTGAGAAAACAGTAAGCTCGTTTTTAGGGTTCCGTAGTCAAACTACGAACCCTTATAGTTTCGCCATGTCCGTCTGTCCGCAGTCTAGCTCAGTGACTCTCTGTAGTAAGTATAGTCTTTATTATTTCTAGCGAGCCGATCTTCTACACAAAGGCCATTGTTTGTGTACAATACTATTATCTTTCTTTGTGTCCGTAACCGCAAGCCGATTACATACAAAAAAAGTTAGAACTACATTGAATGTCCATAGAATTATCAACCCTATCCTCTTAGTCCGTAGGTTTAAAATGTAAAGTGTCAGGATACAGGATATGTCTTTATTATCTGGCGACAGAAGATGGTAATGTTGTGCAGGGAATAAGACCGGTTCAAATAATAAAGACATATCTGTATCCTAACACTTTACATTTTAAACCTACTGACTAAGAGGATAGGGTTGATAATTCTATGGACATTCAATGTAGTTCTAACTTTTTTGTATGTAATCGGCTTGCGGTTACGGACACAAAGAAAGATAATAGTATTGTACATAAACAATGGCCTTTGTGTAGAAGATCGGCTCGCTAGAAATAATAAAGACTATACTAGAAAGCTGTAATTTGGCATGAATATACATATTAGTCACGCCGATAAAGGGGTAAAATTAAATATAGAAAAAAAAATTTTTTAGTTTACTACCCCGTACACGTAACGTGGGGATGCATTTTTTTTTCTCTACTACCCCATAGTGTGGGGTATTGTTGGATAGGTCTTTTAAAAATATTTCGGGTTGTGAAAACAATTGCTCAGTTTATGAAATATTAAGCTTTAAAGGGCAAATTTTTGTTAGAGTCAAACAAGTAACTTTAAATAGAAAATTAGTTCATATATGTGGTTTATTGAGATAGTTTTTTGTGTTTGTCGTAACGGCTCCGGAACCCTACTCTGAGCTTGGTCCAACATGCCCTTGCCCGGTTTTTATGAAGACATACATTGGTTTGGATATACAGACGTCTAGAGCTTATTTCACATACAAGATGCGTGGCAAGGAGGCTCGCGAAAAACGCACGTAACGCACGTTAGTGAAATGATAGTTTGGTACGAGTTGTGCGATGGTGTGCACTAGTGATCCTGCATATGAAGGCAATATGGTTTTATCCAGTGCAATAAAGGCCCAGTCCTAATTTACCGACTTCCCTCCGAATGACACAAACCTCTCGCGCATGAAAACAAAACATATGATACTTTCATTTGTCTAATTTGAATGTTACCTCAAAACCCGCGTTCAATCCTATTCCCCGCGCGGTTGTAATAAGAGCGGGCGGTGGAAAGTGGTTGTAATGTATAAGTTTTAACGAGAGCGGTCACAACCAGCGGGTTTCCCGTTAATTGCAAGAGATACTGTATCGTGAAGTTGAGCGCGATGTGAACTTCACGGCTTCAAGGGTTTCGTTTATTTTTATGTTGTTCGCCGATTAAATGAAGGATTGTGAGTGACTATATTTACTTTATTTAACGTTTCTTTTACCATACATTTTTGTCTGTAAGTTTTAATAAAGTCTTGTAGAACGAGCAGAAATTTGGCATACACGTGTAAACCCGATAACAATGCAATATTGTGGTGGCTAAGAGCCGATATGATGATAGAGACGAAACACAGTCCAAAAAAAAATGAGACTTAGTAATAGGCTTGCCTTAAAAGAGAGAAGAGTCTCTGTATCCAGCGTCGCTATTGCCTAACGCACTCGTAATCTCAATTGGCTTCAAAGCGGAACAATTGTTTTCATTTTGTATGCAGACAAGTCTTCGATTTTCAAAATGAAAACAGTTGCGATTGCGAGTGCGTTGTTTTTCATTCTTTAAGTCAAAATGTCATATCGAAATAATAATAATTTAAACTTAATCCATGACCACCCCAGCTTTCTCTGCACGATAAAAATTTAACTTTTTAACACAACATTTTCAAAACAATAAAGTGACGTCACCATGAAAACATAAAATATATTAAAACACCTGTAAAACAAACTTGAGAATAAAATCCTTTCAATACGAGTCAAATAAATGAAACCATAGTGCAAGTTTTTACTTGAAATATATTAAGAGCAAAGTTAAAAGTTGGACGACAGAAGTTACGCTCAGAGATGACAAATTTCGCGGAGTGCCTTCCAAGGGGGAATCCTGAAGCACCCGTAATTTTTGTAATTACTTATCTTTGAGTTGGTGGCCTTTGGACCCAATCTGACCTCGGGCAATCTCTAGCTTAATTATATACTTATTCATAACTGGTGCGCTTCCATGGGGAATTTAAAATTTCGCAACATAAACTTTGAACTTTATTGGTATACGTCAATAAGACCATATCGTTATCCCGCCATCTGCATCGCTTGAGAAACAAATGGTTAAGATCATCATTTCAGTCACTCTTACCAGTAATAATGTTAGAGCAAACGGGTGCGCCGGCTTTTTCATACGCTAGCTGTCACTTCAGACGTCATGCGTGTAGCGACACATTTTTTACTCATCATTAAAATAAATAAATAAATAAATATCAGGGGACAATGTCACACCAATTGACCTAGTTCCAAACTAAGCTCTAGGCTTGTACTATGGGTACTAGACAACGATATAAATACTTATATAGAGAAATATATACTTAAATACATAGAAAACATCCATGACTCGGGAACAAATATTTGCGCTCATCACACAAATATCTGCCCTTACCGGGATTTGAACCCAAGACCTCTAGCTTCGTAGGCAGGGTCACTACCAACTAGGCTATCGCGTCGTCTAGTGTAACTACCTATACATAGAAGACTTTGATTGTCTATGACTTGGCGTTTACTTTTGGCATATCCAATGACGGGAATCTCAGTAAAGATCAATTTCTTAATGCGGTTCTATGGTCACCAACGCTTTGTTGGAATATTACTGTACTTACCAGCGAGGCGTCGAATGTGGGAGAGTGTGAGCCACTTACCTGCAAAAAGACGGAGATATTAAGTGGCGGTTTGCGACATGGGAAATGAGAGCACTTTGCAGTATAGGGGTGCCTGAAGTTTACATGTTTCAAAACTTCATAAAAAAAACAGTCGGTAAAATTAATGTGAAAATAGCATCACTGTCAACTTACCACTAGTAAGCCTTATTGTAAGGTGAAAAGATTCATAAATGGTCAGTCAACTGTTTCGCTGATGATACATGTTGTAATAAACCACGTTTTATTTATAAAAAGGTTGAAAGCGAAACGTGTTACATGAGTTTAAACTGATTTTTTCCGTAGATAGCAACTTGACAAATCGCTAACATCAGTTTTTTGTTACAAGGTATTATAAAAAAAAAAAAAACTATTTAAAGAGAAAATAGTCAAGTGTGAGTTGGGCTCGAAATCGAATTCAAATTGGAATATGATAATACCTACTGTTCTTGCTTGCACTCGATTAATTTTTTTGTTGTTGGGAAAGTTATAAGCACATTTGGAAGAAAGGTAATCAGCTTATAACGTAGATCTCTAGGCTGTACTACTATAACACGGGTTTTTACCAATCCTAGTGGCAGTCGAAGGTTGAATTGCCTTTGGCATTGTGGAGGCCTTATGCCTCGCGAGGCACGTCAATCGTCTGACGCGGTAATAGTCCCACCGCGCCGGCCTAGCGCAGCGCCATCCCACACATCTATACGAGTGCAACTCGACAATAGTAATCAATAGAAAACCGTACAGATTTTCCAACTTGTACCGTTGAATCAAAGAATTGTAAGATACCCAACACTCTGTTGCAATTCATAATGGTGTACTGGGGGGTTATTAGGAGCGCAAAGGACAGAGCTATAGCAGTTATATAGCTCTGTCATTTTCTTTCAGCGTAAACAGAAATGCAAAGCTATGTCATAATAACCCCCCAGGTTGTAATACAGTATTTGATGTGCATTATAAACCCTGTACGGCATAGCAACGAGAGAAGAGGACTTATAATTATATACAGGTATTTATAATTAGATTTACAATACTATGCTATTACAAACTATTTCCAAGTATGGTAACACATTAATATATTTTTTTCTTTTTTCATTACGCCTCGGACCGAGATTTCAGGCGGTAAAAACCATATTGTCTTTGACCTGTTATTGTATTGTGGAAGTTTTGATAGCTCTTATTTACTTGACAGTAGCCGAGTTAAAAACACAGACAAAGACTACGGTTTTTAGAATAGTGGTCCAGGGCCTGTAACTTGTATTGTGTCATAAGCGGAAACCTCTTTCCAACCATATTTATTTTTTATGGCATAATACATGACGATAAGTTGGATCTGTGACCTATAGACATTTGCGTTCCCAAGACTACACCTCACTTGACCAGACTAGATCCCATTTAGGGATAAGTTCGCCTTTGTACATTACTTTAATAACAATGTTGTAATATTTATATTTTTGTGCAATAAAGAGTTTAAATACATACATACAAACTATTTTAACACAAGGAGAGCCCTGTGTGCTCGAGTGTATACCACACAAGCCACCCTTAATGGTAAAAGGGATCGGACACCCATAGACTTGATTCCAAATGCGTTGCCAACCCTGAGGACTAAAATGGAATGCATCAATGTTCGTAATTTCACAGGTTGCCTTGTCCCCACTCCAGAACACGATCAAACACTGCCGCTTGGCTGAAGACAAACCCTGCACAAGGTCCTACCACCACTCAAAGCAAAGAGACTATCCCACTTGTAACATAATTTACAGGCTTTCATGAAACGGTCCCAGTGCTACCTCATAGTTACGATTGTAACATGTACGAAGTATTTGTTACAATCACATGACAATTACATACATACATAAACTCACGCCTTTATTCCCAGAGTGGGGTAGGCAGAGCTACAGAATTACCAACAACTCTAAAAACTTGTTAATAATTCTGTAACCGCATTTTGCACTTTTAGGCTAAGATGACAATTCTACTTTAATAGAGAGATTTCGAGAGAGACAAAGATATTAAAATGATCATTATGATCAAATAAAATAAACACTAGCATAGTAGTTCCAGTGCTAACTTCACTAACAAAATACTTGAAAGTAAACTAAAATTTTACCGGAAATTATTATTGACCGCTACACCGACCACTGCACGCGCGTAATACCATATAATTGTGTTTAAAACACGCAATGTAACGAACCTACCCATTAAAAACACATCAAAAGTAACTCTGCATTTTGTTGTGCATAATAGACATAATTAAAACAACGGAACAAATATGGCAGAGGTCGAAAATAAAAGGTAAGCTAGGACAAGGTCAGGCGGCTGGATGGAGTAAGGAGAAACAATTTTCGGATTATTTTGTAAAAACAACTTCAAAGTAAAATATCAATAAAGCGACTTCTATTGTATGTATATGTACAGTCAGCCAAAAAAGTAGTCATTCCATTTTGACATTCCTAAGAAATAAAAATATCGCGTAACGTAAGTCGTGCCTTTAAATTGACAGATGCATCTTATTGGGTCTCAATTCCACCGGGTAAAGTCATGTTGCTTTTGGTCTTTTTCTGTGTGTCATTGTTATGAAAGCTCTTATTAACCTGACAATAAAGGGGGCAAGTAAATCTCACACAAATTAAAGATATCTATTGGTTGCTGGGTGAAAATACGCCGTACAATAATGTAAAATAATTAATACAATATTTTATGACGGCCATAATATATTCCTCTATTTAGTATAAAATCTAGCCACTAGATGATATTAAACAGTGAACCAAATTAATGCCACGTCAAGTAGCATACGCGGCAAAAAGCCTCTCAACTTTACCTATTAAAAAAAACCTTCAACAAAAAGCGCCCAAAATCAAAACAAATTTGAGCGTGACAGCCGTGAAAGCGTTTTCGCTCATGCTGCCATTTCGCGGGACGTATGTCAGAATGTCATGATTAGATTAAACTTGCAACAAGCTACATTTTTGGCAATGGCAATTGAATTTATGTTTGCAAAATATGCCACCATGTTAACTGCAAACACGCAACTAACGTTAGTTACACACATTACTTTGTTTCTAACTTTAATTAAATGATAAGTCATAAGTCAATATGGCAAACCCGCTTTCCTGAGATACTCGTAAAACACCAAGGGACCTAATATGGGTCCGTTTATCGCGTGGCAAAATGTGGATAAAGCATCCGTCACTTTCTGACACTTGTACGAGACGATAAGTACGAGAGTGATGAAAGCTTTATCCACATTTTTTCACGCGATAACCCCAACCATACATTGCATTATGAGAACACGAGCCATATGACACGATTCCGCCCGCACCCGCACTTAACGAAATAACATTGACCCATTAAAACATTTTCCTCTTTTCACTGATCAAACCATTCATAATTTAAATTTAACCACAAAACCAATCGACCAAAGCAATCTCACAGATAATGCCGCCATTTAACGCCTATTAATAAATGCATTAATCATAATACGAATCCTCTTAAAAACGTCAAACGTTAACAAAACATGGCCTTGCCGTTTCAATATCTAAATATTAGTGCTCAATTTTCCCGCTCCGTTTCCCCTTCAACCATATTCCAAGGGTATAAAACATCTTTTGCGTTAGGTTAATGGAATTAATGCTGGGCTCGGCGAAATAATTTCTTCTATTCATTTGGTAAAATATTACGCCTACCAATGAATTCATTTCAATAGAGGTCGACGGGTCGATATGACGGATAGTGGGTAATCCTCTTGATGAGCGAGTAATGAATGCCTTCGGGAGCTGTTGCCACGTGAAGTTAAATCAAGTTGAGGAACGGAAACTGAGGTCTCGTTAGTAGTTTTCGAGCGTCGAGCATGACGTAAGTAGGTACTAGTACTACTATGTATATGATGAGAGTGGAGTGCATGCAGAATGCTATAGGAGTCGCCGAGTCTTCGTGACCATAGTTTTTAAACATTTTAAAAAGCGATGATTATGATACATAGTAAAAAACTTTATAACACAATTACTATATCCGCTTACAGCACAGCTTCTTTCTTCTCACAAATACGTCCTGCCATTTCAGCGTGAAGGAGTAATAAAAATACCTAACTACCTGACACTTTTATAAACGTTTGCATTAAAAGTAGGTCGAAAACCTGTTATTAGTTCAAATATTCAAATATAATCTATGAATATCCATAATGATCATTTAACTGCTTGTATAGCATTTACATTAAAATTCAAGAAAGAAGAATCACAAAATACACAGCATTAACTGTTTCTTACTCTTAAAACTTTCAAATTGTCTCAGTAAATCAAGATAGTAAACACAAAGCAGTAAAAGAAAGTGCGGTCTATTTAAAAATGTCTGTGTAAACTCAGCCATGCACAGAAGTTATTTGTTTAAATTTAAGTCGTATTAGGTAAATCAATTTTGCCTTCAACATTAAATCCTCTTTACTCACGTATTCACCATTGTTCCCGCCGACAATAAGTCAGGGGATTATTTACACTTCAGTCGGTAAATCATAAGGTAAAATGTGTATAAATAAAAGGAAACAATGTAGAGTATTACAACAGAGTGTTTAACAGCTACTCTTACTTTGATATTTTTATTTGCTATTTAAAAAAGCTAGTTCTGTTCTCAGATTGAAGACTTGTTTATCTTATTTTTAAACGAGTAAGACACATTTAATATTTGATGGCCACTCTACTTCCCACCAAGTCAACAGTCGGAACAGTCTTCCACTAATATAACACCACATATAAAATACCTTAACACCACATAAAAAATAAAATGTCCAGGTCTTAACATAATTATACAGAGCTGATAACTCCCCATCAGGTTCCTTGTAAGAAAACCAATAAAGGTTGAGTCGACCGTTCTCGATCTTTCAAGTCATGTGAATGAAAAGAACAGAGACGTTTTGTGACTAGACGGATTTATTGCATGAGACTGACCCTTTTCAATTGTATTACAGTATTTAAGCGAGCGTGACGGCCCAAAAACTCCAAACCAGATGATTTATTGACACATAATGTAAACGTTTCTAAACCAAAAGTGACTTTATTAATTTCAAATTTGAAAACAAGAAGAATTTCGATAGGTGTAAAATGCCAGCTGGCCACCGTCATAAATAAATTTAAAATATATACCAAGGAACAATCTCACACAAATTGACAAAGTCCCAAACTAAGCCATGGATTAGTACTATAGATACTAGACAACGATATAAATACTAAATAAATGCTTAAATACCTACTTACATAGAAAATATTAAAAACTCTTATCACAAAAATATTTTCCCATAAGAATCGAACCAAAGTCCGCAAGCTCCTAGAGTCAATACCAACTAGGCTAAAGGCGTCGTCACGCGTCATATCTAGCCTAGGCCTAGTCTAGTAGCATTCAACGGCAGCAAGTGACTGCAAAAAAAACTGATAAAATATATGTAAACACACGCGTCCACGAGACCCAATCACAATATTACAATGTGAGTGCGTGTGTACACACACAGGCCAACGCATTAGAGCTTCCGTCAATCCTATAATATCATTTTTAATTTCCTCGTTCGCGAAACACCACTTTGTTAAAACTGTAAACCCAGTACAGCAAACAAGAAAAACCCATGTCAAAAAGCAGTATACAGACAGAACAGAAGTCAAGCAGAGAGAGGTCAGAGCAAACGTCGAGCGTCCAGTGGCGCCCTCATTACTATTATTTTGTTTTATAATTAACTAAATAATTTCCTTGCAATCAGGCGCAACTAAAAACACAATTTATGGGATACGTAACAAACTTTAATAACAATTACCCTTTGAGTAGTCAGCTTAACGAGAAATGGCCAATTTTTTCGGTTAAGTTGACAACTCGAAGGTGAATTGTTATTAAACTATGTAATATTACCCTATAAGTTGTGTTTTCATTTGTGGTACAAAAACCTACCGAGCAATTTCAAGAAAATACTTTAGTTTATTAGAAAACACGATAAAAGTAATGAGGACGCCACTGTGCATCCGGCGTACGCTCGGCGCAGTCTTAAACAATCCCGGTTCCAAGCAGAGAGAGGAAGACCAATGTAACTTCAGTAAATCCCTTTCAATATATGGTTTAAAAGTTCATTCCCCAAGGCCCAAAAGTCATCAAGCACCATGTTTCAAGCTGGCAGTTAAAGCATTAACGTGTTTAATAATGCACTTTAAATTGATGTAATTTAGGTCTATTTCGGTGGCGGCACGATGGCTAATTATCGAAGGTTCGCTTGATTGCGTCAGATAACTCAGGTTGGCAATTGCGTGGTTATAATGAGAACGTCTGGGCGCAGGCCGCGGATATACGGATACTAGAAGATCAATACATACAAAACATACTATGTTTGGTGTATGATAAAGTGTTTTTTATTGTATTGTACATACATACATAAACTCATTCATTACCTGAGTGGGGTAGGCAGAGCTACAGAATTACCAACAACTCTATTTTTTTTTTGATAATAATGATAATTCTGTAACCACATTTTGCACAATTAGGCTAAGGATGTTTACCAGTGTATTAGTGACAGGGTGCAAGCCCATCGCCTAACAATACTACAAGCCTATATTCCCTTATCCCTTGGCCTATGTTTTGTATTGTATTATAAGCAATAGATTTCAAGTAAAGAGTAACCGTAGTACTCAGAGACATTTAAGAGACAAGTCTGGGGACCGAGTGAAAAAGGGCACAAGTCTAGTATACTCCGTTTATGTACATACATACATACATAAACTCACGCCTTTATTCCCAGAGTGGGGTAGGCAGAGCTACAGAATTACCAACAACTCTAAAAACTTGTTGATAATTCTGTAACCACATTTTGCACTTTTAGGCTAAGATGTTTACCAGTGTATTAGTGACAGGTTGCAAGCCCATCGCCTAACAGTACTATACGCCTTTATTCCCTTAGCCGTCTCTTACGACATCCACGGGAAGATATGGAGTGGCACTATTCTAACCCGGCAACCATACGGGTTAGAATAGTGGTTTCCGTTTATGTATACTATACAATTACATGCCATGCTATGCCATATCTAAACATACCTACTGCATTGCGATCCATATAAAAATATCAATATTACTCGTATATCCTCATAATATTTTTGGTTATTACGTTCTGTTTTATGTGTGTAAGTACAGTCAAAGGCATTAATATCTATACGGTCATCGCACCAGAAATATGTAAACAAAGACCTTGTTATCAGTGGCATAGGGGCATATGGATATTTTTCACGCCTTGGGGACGTATATCTATTTACGACTCTGACTCTACAGAACCATTTCCAACAGCGCTACATCTACGGAACCACATGGTTACATAAAATAGAAGAGATAAGCCTCTGATTTACGTCCTGAGAATAACCGCAAGGACAATAAGACACTAAATCAGAACATTTAACACATACAAGCTTTCTTCTTCTATTCATTAGGAAAATAGACGATATTCTCGTTGTACAAGGTGGCGCAAAAGTAATCACCCGATGTTCTTTGGCTGTATTTTTTTTTTGAAATCAAAAACTTGGGTTTTGCTTTTGGATTGTGTTTATTTGATGTCTTATTTTTTTTCCCATTAAGGCGCGAAAATGATTTCGGCCAAGTGGCCGCCGCCAGAATTGATGACCATGCGGGCCCGATTTATGGCATTTTTCATCACTCTTGCCAGAACATCCGGCGATAGGTTCTCGCATTCTTGTCGGATATTCTCTTTGAGGGCTTCAAGAGTCTGAGGTTTGTTGACATAAACCCGTGACTTCAAGAAACCCCACAGAAAGAAGTCTAGAACGGATAAATCGGGCGACCTTGCCGCCCAGTGCAAATCACCAAAACGAGAGATTAGGCGACCTGGAAATGCAGTCCTCAGAATTTCGGTTGTGGCTCGTGCAGTATGCGCCGTTGCTCCATCCTGTTGGAACCACATGTTCTCCAGTCCCAATTCATCCATTTGAGGAAGAAAAAAGTCGTTGAGCATGGCTCTGTAACGCTCGCCGTTCACAGTAGTTGTTTGGCCCGCGGCGTTTTCGAAAAAATAAGGCCCGATAACGCCTTCAGCGTAAACAGCACACCATGCAGTAACTTTTAGTGGGTGCAATGGCTTTTCGTGGGTTAGACGCGGATTTTCGGTGCCCCAGAAGCGATAATTCTGCTTGTTCACGTATCCACAGAGATGGAAATGGGCCTCGTCACTCATGATAATTTTCGATGAAAAGTTATCTTCCTCGTGGTCGAGATTCAGGATGGCGTGAGCGTAGGTTACTCGCGTTTGGCGGTCAACTGCTAACAACTGATGAACTGTCTGCACTTTGTAAGGGAACATCTTCAAGTCTTTTACCAAAATTCTCTGTAAAGATCGCCGATTGATGCCCAATTGCGTGGCACGTCGTCTGGTCGATACTCCGGGGTCCTCTGCGACATCTTCAGCAACAGCCGCAATATTCTCAGCAGAACGACTGCTTCGGGGACGGCCAGACCTGGCAGCATCTTGTGATGTCCCATACTCTTCTAGGCGAGTGGCTAAACGCCGTAGTGTTTGCCCAGTTGGCGTCGGACGACCGGGAAATCTGCGCCTAAATTCACGCTGCGCCAACACCACCGACGAATTACTCCGCAAAAAAAACGAAGTAATTAATCCGCGTTCTTGAAGAGTAAAGCGATTCATGTTTTGTTGACGTGTATTTTGTAACTATTTACTTTACAAATGTCAAAGCAAAACTGACATTTGCCGCCATTTTTTTAAATTATAGCATCTTCCGATAGGGTGATTACTTTTGCGCCACCTTGTATTATTGTCTCTTTTTAACACACTTATACTTATATGCTTACTTTTAAACGTGGAATAACCGTGGGGTAGCTAATACGTGCTTTGTCCTTATCTGTCATTGTGACATTTTAATTTGCAAGAAGGGACAAAGCAAGGTTTAGCTACCCCACGGGTATTCTACGTTTTATAAGTAAGGGCAATTATGTTTATATTCCATTGAGTTGCGTTCCGGTGGGGATACCATAATATGGTACAGTCAGCAGCAGAAGTAACCGGTTTGTTCTCTATGCTAGTTATATCACCGGTTGTCTTATCCCTACACCGAAACACAACAAAGCGAACACTTCTGCTTGGCGGTAGGTTCAAGGATAATGTGGTGGTGATTCGGACGGACCCTGCACCAGGTTCTACCAACACTAAATTAAATTAAATGTTTCGTCTTCTCCTGTTAAATAGTTAATCCTCTACAAACTATATTTAAATTCCCAACAGTTCGGTTTACAAGGTCACAACGTACCCCTTTTAAAGTTCACGCTAAAACCTTTTTAATCCCCGATCGACACAGGGTTGGCACAACACTACTAAATGGGTCGTCACTGAAAATGCACTTTAGAAATGGAAGTGCATTCGAGCTACAGTGCAATTTTACAGACATAGGTGTTCGGTGTTACCATTTATTGTATTTTTTTTTATCAAAACAATACAAAACGAACCTCTAGAATTGACATACCTTTAGAAGTATACAAATAGGACTGTATTTTTTGTTAATGAAACTCGATAAAAACGAAAAAAAATACACTTAAACTTCGCTGGTGCAGCGCGTCAGCAATGTTCTTGGAGGCAAGAACGGACTGCTTTAAAGCAATTAGGCGCAAACGTGTTGCCTCCATAATGCGTCGAGTGCGGGACAGCTCCAACAGCCTCGTGAATGTCGTACTTGAGAGAGTTAGTTGTCCAGTGGTGCGACACTGGAATCACATACATATGGGAGATCGAGTCGCACTCTTTAGCATTTAGTAATTAGTATGAATAATAAGTGTAATTTAATTTTAATTTAATTTTTAATTTTAATCTTTTTAATTTTGTAACTATAATCTATGGGCTATCAAGTCTGAAATAAATGATTTTTATTTTATTTTTATTTTTTTTATTTTAAACGATTTTACGAAAAATATGTTCTTACAATTTTCATTACAGTTACATAAACTTATATTATATTTTATTGCGTTAAAATCTTGCAGGTGTGTACTCACCATAGTGGGATAACTATTAAAGTACAATCACGGTGGAAAATATAGTGTATTTAATGTTATTCTTCTGTTAACGATATGGTTGTTTAGATAGTACTATCAGCCCAATGGAACCCTGACCCACCATAGAACGGTGTCACAGTGACATTATAAAACAATTTGTTTGACACTTCTTATAACTTGAATCATAACGTCTCTGTGACACAGTTCTATGGTGGGTCAAGGTTCCAATGGTCTGATAGTACAATGATCAAACACAGTTACTTCAGCGTTACAATGTACATGTAGGCAACTAAACTCAGTAGACCAAAGTAACCCGAAAAGTTCGGCGAAGCAGAGATAAGAATTCCTAAAAGCAATACCGGCCCGAACTTATGATCCCGGCATAAGCCAATAAACCCGAGGTGGGGAATAACTCCTGAATACGAAACTAAGTCCCAGCTAAGTAGGGGGGTGTTATTCTGTTAAAACACTCGATGGCGAACTCGTCGACGAAATATCATGGTGAGCCCTACTAGACTAATTTACAACTTACTTAGTCATTTCAATACAGTTCAACCAAGATAATGCCTAAGAGCTCGAGGGTCACATTTTAATTGTTAGTAATCAGAGACTTTAAGCGCCAATTCTGGTGTCACTCGAGTTGAAACAATGTTCGAGATGGAATACTCACCCTACATTACCGAAGTGTAAAAGAGCCCTCATGTGGCCTATTTACTGAATAAATATTTTGAATATTGTGTTTTTTTTTTATTGACTACTTTACAGGAACTGTCAGCAACCCTACCTAATCGAGTACTATCGGAAATTTTTTTTTAGAATGAAATCGTCCATATAAATGAACAAAAACAGGCAATTACATAACAGATAGGTCCACGGTCACAATATACGTTAGTCGCATGTCGCTGGTAAGAACTCGAGGATATTAAAACCACTTCCGCATAGAACTCGAAATCAGTCGAACAGTAAGTCACAAGCAAGTATTTAGGTGCTTTTTTAAATGATTTTACTCTAATTATTTTTTAAGTAAGTAAGTGTGTGTAAGTGTAAGTGTTGACTTTGTCCTTCAGTGTTAAAAAGGTAGGATTACCGACGGTGCCCTTTACATCTATCACGCTTGCAAGTTCATCTCGAATGTCACGAGAATCGGCGCCCTGTTCGAATACCGCCCGCGCGTTACATATTTCATATCGACAGGAAATATGCTGCGATCGAGGAAAACTGGGTCTTGAGCTGCTTTTAATACCACAACAACGCACTTAGGTACATTCGAATATAGACTTTTTTATAAAACAACATTTTTAATGACACTTTTTGTTGAGAGATATAAAGAGAAGTGAGTGGACGGGTCGGAAGGGGCCGCCCTAGGCGTACTTTTTCGAGTCAAATCGGAGAAATACTGGAAAAGGGCCGAATCTTAAGTACCCGAAACCGACGTGCGTGCATGACTCGATGTATGAATGTGGATGAAGCGAAAGAAATTCGTCAAGATCGTAGCAAATGGAAAGAAGTGGTCTCTGCCTACCCCTCTGGGAAACAGGCGTGATTTAATGTATATATGTATGTACTTTTTGCTGCTATGATCAAGCTTCTAGGGACATTTTGACAGGGCTCTGGATGATATTTGGTGGTCAAGTGTAAGCTGTGTAAGGACTTTCAAGGATGGCCAAAGGCTTACTTTAAAATGTATATTCAAAATGGTATCCTTTCATTTGGTACTAAAACGTTTTCCGAAACTAAATATTTCAGGATTTATTTCATGACCATCTTGTTCCCTAGAACCCTATAGGTTAGGTTAGGTTAGTTTTATAAAAGTCTTGAAATATTTGCAGTTTCGGACAAAAGAAGCGTATATGCTACTTTTGGGAAATTAATCAGTTTGGGAATCGTTTTCGTGCCAAACAAGGATAATCCAATGAAGTTTCTAAGGTTCTGTCGTCCAATTCTGTCCAAGACATCATCACGTTATAATTTCACTCGTTCCTATTTCAAAATATCGAGCCATAGAGGCTGGAGATCTTCAACCATCACAGTACACATGAAATTAGGTCCAATAGCTGATATATGGACATGGTTACGCACACTCATGCACGAAAAGTCGCTCCAACTATTCCACGTGTATTTCATGGCCGCAGGTGCTCTGGAGATGTCTCAGTTAAACGTGGACATACGAGATCGACCGAAAATTGCCGAAGTGGGCCGAAGACGTGCTTCTTGGACCGAGAGCCCGTGGGCGGAATATATTAGCCCAGAGCACAGCCTAAAGCGTTTCGACTGTGTGTTTAGTGTTTTAGATGTAAACTATTTACTTGGCTGTACTGGACAACGTTCTAGTGTATTTATTTTCCAGTTGTCGTATACGAGTAGACGTAATAGGGAATATGCATGGATTTGTTAAATCACATTTCTCAACAAAATATGAAAATACTGTAAAAGAGATCACCAAAAGCGAAATTAAAATTAAAATCGGTCAAGAAATAAGGATGATACAAGTATTTAAAACTGCAAATTAGGTAGATAGATCCGAAGTTAGTGCACTGTGACGTCATTTTAACAGTCATTGTATAAAATGAATAGAAACCAAATTACCTCCCATAATGATAAACAAACATACATACCTTCACGCTTGTCTCTCAATGGAGTTGGCAGAGACTATGGAACGCCAAGTGCACCGATCTAAACATACAACTTTCGCTTCCTCTACATTCATCAATCTCTTCATGCACGTAATCGGTTTCGGGTGCTTTTTGGATTTGGCCCTTACTCAATAATACTAACCATTACCAGAGGCATTGGACTATTTCTATTTTAATTTTAAGTAATCATCTAACGCGATATTAGTAGGTACAGGTGTAGTGTAGTGAATAAACTTAGGAATAAGTTCTTATTCGTCTTGCTTTCTCAATTAGCTTACCCACGGATACTACTCGTAAAGCTGACTGAGGAAGCATGATAAATACCAAGTTTTCCGACTAAAAACAATATCGCATGCTTATTCACAAATTCCTCCATAAATTTTAACTTAAACACATCGAACAAACTGCAAAGTGCGCTCATAAGCTAGACTTAGGCATATTTAATATGGAAAATGGGTCGTTATAGCTAATAACGACTTGGCATCACACTGCCCTCATTAGTATGAAAAGACGCATGTCTTATTAAAGTATATTGCATTACCAACTTTATTAATAACCGCAATGTGTTGAATTCTGTTGGGTATTAAATTGCAACTGCGTTTTTTAACTCGAGAGTGGATCACGTGACGACCCGTGGCTTAGTTCTAATCTTTTTCAAGGACTTGAGTCAGATGACAAAATTTAGCTAATTGCAAGCTTTATATTCAAAACCATAAAAGTATTACAATAAAACAATCATCGAATACACAAAAAGTGCAAGAACTGATAAGTGTAAAGAACCTATACATGTTACGTGTCGCAACGTACTAATGACAATAGTGAATTGTGCCATTATTATCGTTTAGAATTTCATATAAATCTCCATACAAGCAATTGTTTTGATGTTGTGTTTCGGAGTGGGGGTAAGCCAACCGGTAAAATTACTAGCATATACTTATAAAGGAATTTCATCTTAGTCCTCCGGGTTGGCAATGTAAGTATTTAAGATCTGAGGATCAGTCTTGAGAAAATGTTTATGGGTCTCAGATCCCACTTATTATCTAAACACGATTAGAAAGGGATTAGAGGTGACAGTTTTACCATATACTTATGTCAAAGTTCATATCAATTGACAGCTATTCCAATCCCAAACTAATCGCGGTTTCATAATACTCTCAGGTGCTCGCGTGTTTTCTCCTTGCCTGCTGTAAAAAACCATGATTGTACAGTTCAGTTTTCACTGAGAAAAAAGGACAGAGCTTTATAACTGCTATAGCTCTGCCCTTTACACGCCGTGAAATGAACTGCATAGTTATGTCATAATAACCCCCGAGTTATATTAAATGAATAGAGCTTAGGCTAGTGGATCAACTCTCAACTCTCACTGGCTGTAAATGCACATTTCGCCGAAACCGCCATGCCAGCTCCATTCCGACAATCGTGTACCAACTGCGCTAGTTCCTCGCATAAATCAACCACTCGCGGGCGACAAAGGCGATCCGACCTATTTGGACACCGACCAGATATCGAACGGCGTTTAAATTTTTTATTATTCAATTTTAAAGCGATGGAATTGATAAGTTCGCGTTGAGCTATGAATGTTTGTGGGTTTGAAATTGGAACGGTAAGTTTTATGAGCGTTATATTTGGGTAAGGCTCCGACCACACAGGTGTGTTAGCACAATGATATGGAAAATGTTTTTTTTTTTATGGCTTCGAGTAGACAAACGAGCACACACACAGCACAGCAGTGTCAAAGATCTAAGACCATTTAAGTGTTCATTTTAGGCCACTATTTAAAACCCATGTTGATCTTTTTCTAATCTTACACATCCAATATTTCGTAACAGGATTGCAACTGTTGACTTGTTTTTTTTTTTTATATAATTGCAATAAGCACGTAGTGGTGTGCCACGTTGCCAGTGTTGACTTGATTTGCGACTAATTTTAGATTGAAGTAAAGCTACAGGATGCTAATTTTTAACTTGAAAATTCAGTAGAAATTATTTTAGCCTAAAGGTATCTTGCACTATATATAAAGGTTAGAAAGTTCTACAACACAATAGTGACTTGTGCAACTGTAATAAAACGTATTTATTCGTAGTTTACGAGGGTTTCCGATAAGATAGGACGGGGACTTGTTTACGCGTTGCGTGTGATGCACACAGTCAACAAACCGCTAACTAAACTAGATACCTAACACGGTACAACGCCTACGAGCCTAAGGGTCTAGTTATTTGGTTTTTAGTTAAGTTCATAAAACGTGACGTAGCAGCTTCAAGTTTGTGACTGTTGCGTAACAAACATCATGCCAAGAAAGTCCGTTAAAAGGTGTAATTTAGGAAATGTATCTAGATGAGTTTAATGTAACATACAACGTAGTACATGGGATTTATGTATTTGTATTACTTGGTGGGACCACATGAGGTTACCTACCTAAAACAAAAAAAATGCTTGTTTCGACAATTTTTTTTTAAACAAATCTACGTTTTTAGTCCATGTAAAGAAATTACTTACGTATTTTTTTGATACCTCATCCGTAATTTTTTTAAGATGGTGTCATTTCTGACTAGTTTACCAACGGATTTAGGACAATATTATTTCAAAAGTCCTTACATAAAATATTCACAACTTTCATAAATTACTTCAACTTAATATGCTTTCAATCAAATAAGCTATTCTTAAGTACTTAGGCACACCTAAGTTCTATTTAAGTTAGGCCATGTGCCGGCCATACGTTCTCCATCTCCATGTATATTGAGTTTGCGTTTCGTTGCGCCACACAGAGCAACGGTTACATCAATAAAGAGCCCACATGTGCTTTGCAGAACTTCTGAATATCGAATGCATAAACGAAACGCGTCCATCCTAGCATATTCGTGCATAAGTCGAATTCTGGAATATTCGTGCTTCGGCAAACCGATACGTAGTGGAGACCGTTGCCAAAGTTTGCTGGCAAATATCTTTCAACTTTTGTTTTGTTAAGTTGAAATGAAATAGTATTTTATTTGAGATATTGACGACGCGCTGGCCTAGTGGGTAGTGACCCTGCCTACGAAGCTAGTGGTCCTGGGTTCGAATCCCGGTAAGAGCAAAAATTAGTGTGATGAGCACGAATATTTGTTCCTGAGTCATGGATGTATTCTATGTATTTAAGTATATATTTCTCTATCTAAGTTATACATACTTGGAAACGAATAGAAACGCTAGTTAGCGTAATGCATCTTGGCAAGGGTCTCACGACCTCTATTCCACCACGTTAAACCATATAGCACTTTTGACGTGGTATTGTTATTATTTAACTCGGTCGCCATTACTGTCACGTCACTAAGAGCTATCAAAACGTTGACAATACGATAACAGGTCAAAAGCAATATTGTGTGCCGTCGTAGAATAGAGGCGTTTGAGATCTCCATGTCATAAAAACATACTTTAACCCACTTTTGACGCAATAAATTCCGAAACGTGTGCGCCACAATCGCTTCACGATCCATTGGTTATTGTTTCAGTGATAGTATTGTTGGTTTCGTTGCGACTGATTATCGCAGGTCGTATCGAACAGTTAACATTAAAATTGTTCGCTTAAGAACTTAATTTAATGTTGACAGCCGGGCCATTCTACTTTTCAGTGTACATTTTTGTTATCGTCCGATAAAAAAAATACCAAATTATGAATCCGCGAATAAATAAATAACATGAACTTAGAATGTTTAAGCTTAACGGTTTTAAAAAAAAAAACTCTTAAATTACTCAATTATCGCTGAAGAATCTTGGTAACTCAGTGGTAAATTGCACTTTTTCCATAGAAAAGGCGGGGACATCAACGTCCACTGCGTTACTAACTTTATAGTTATTACAAATAACTTTTTATGAATTAGATTAATTCTAAATATAAGCTTATTTACGTCCCTTTTCGAATTTCAAGTTAAAAAACGCACCACTTCACCGTTTTTTTTAAATAAAAATAGTTTAGTGAGAACGTGGCTAAAAGTTATGTACAACGAAAAGTAGAATGGCCCAGCCACGTTAATTAACTCGTGATTGTTTCCAACTATTAATTGTACACTCGCGGTCAAATAATTCGGGTCAGAGTGCGTTTTTCATACAAACGAGGCTATTTCGAAGCCTTGGTCCCTAGCCAGGGGTTGTTTTGAGTGAGGTTTAATGGTGGATACTCCAAGGTTCAATAGAGGAGGTCAAAAGTTCTTAAGATACCTAACTGATAGCACAATCAGTTGACACCACAGCGAGAGAGTTTGGGTCAGCATTTGGATTTCCTTACATTTTATTGTCATTTTAGATGTTTTTCTGAAGATGCACAATTCCGGCGTTAGCCGCAGGTTCAATCAGTTGGGTGTCCTAGGCACTCTGGAAGTCCTGTATCGATGCTCGGGGTATCCATCATCAGATTTCACTATTACAAGTATCCCCGGGCGAGGAACCAAGGCTTCGAAATAGCCTCGTTTGTATGAAAAACGCACTCTGACCCGAATTATTTGACCGCGAGTGTATTATATTGGTCTATATCAGGCCGCCTGTTCTTATTTAAAATTATGATCGCTAAATATAAAGTCACTATAAACAAGCGGTTTATTTTCAAGATTATAATAAAAAAAATTATAAAACAATCAACGAGGCCTTTTACACTACCTACTTTTCCTCCTGCATTAACGATCTTGTTAGGGGGCCGTCGCACAATGCAATGCCGTCGGTATCGGTGAATGGGTTATCAAAGTTGGAGCATTTATCGTACACTAAACGGGGCGCTTTAGTGTAGTCCGTAAACTTTATGGTACTATTCGTTTCACGCAGAGCGCCATGATGTATGGGCGAAAGTTTTAAAACATAAAATAAAAAGTTTTGGGCGAGTTTGGTAACGTTTCGTATAGCGTAACAGAAGCGGATAAACGCTCCAGTGGCAACTGGATAAAGGATATAAATAAATAAGGTATTAATAAGGTTGCAATAATACCTAAGTGATTACTTAAGCGTTTCAATTTCAGAGGTGGCAGTGTACTTCAAGTTATATATTAAATATCCTAGATCCGTTATGCTGTTCTTCTTAATCAATGAGGCAAACAAAAGGGTGTTATAAGTTTAACGTATATACAACGTGTTACAAAATACCCCGTAAAAAATATAATAAATTATCAAAGCCAAAAATATTGTCAACCCTAGTAAGCTGTCATGTCAGGGAACCGGGGTTAGCATAGATTATTTTAACAGAGAGGCCTACCTACCAATTTAATAATTGGACGTAGTTATGCAAACGGGAACCAACCCACAAAGATTTTGCAAACTGGAACCAACCCACAGTATTGAGCGTTACAGTTGACATTTTATTGTCAAATCTTTGTGGGTTGGTTCCTGTTTGCATAACTACGTCCAATTTTTCAACTTAAATGGGTTTAAAACCATATCCCGACGAGCGAGGTTGTGCATTGAACAAGGCAGAGCTCACTTTGAGCCGTTCCTGTAATTTTGACGTTCTTTACGAAAAAGTAAGTGCTAGTTTAGGTTTCTTCGTAAGTAGTTTAGGTCTTTTAAAATCTTCCAAAATTCGACTTGTAATATCTATCTAATCGAATTCTGTACATTTTGTTAGTATATATCTTAATCGTTTCACGAATTAGGTAAAAATGTACATAAACAATCTGCGTAGTTTACTCTTTAATTTTACTGAAATAGGGTTTTCACATCAATGAAACCAATAATGGTTTTATTTTTTTTGCCGGTAAGTCATGCGGTGATAGTACGGTTCTCAAATATTGTAAATGGACTTATTATAAGGTACCATTTAACCCCCTTTCGGCTTTACGGGTATTTTTGTAACACGTTGTATAGCCATGTATCGTCTATCTGTGATATCGTAGCTCCCAAAGATAAACCGTAATAATAAAATACTCGATCGGGGTGGTTCGGTGGGGCCGTTGAACAAGTTTGAGGTTTTTATCACTTTAAAAGTTATAAACGTTTCAAGAGAACAACTGAAATCTTCAACACGTAAATATGATCATGCAATGATTTAATATTATGTTCCTACATATACCGGATATTCTCTACAACGAAATAAACTTATTTACCATGCAATATCAAGTTCAATATGCGGGTACACTTCGAAATGAATATTACAGAAACTCTTAAACTTATAATGGCCTTCATCACTAAGTAATTCGACACAGTATTAGTCAGAATGGCTATTAAAAATATTTAGAACGTCGTTAATCCAGCAGTGGGCGTATGCTGCCGTCGCCGGCGTGGGCAAGGCGTCGGCGCCTTATTTATGCGCTGCTGGCGCCCCCTGCCGGCGGTTTATCACACTAATATTACACTCGGTGTAGGCTACACTCTAGAATTAAAATTAAAACTAGGCCTGCCAAATAAAAGGCAAAAACTGCGCAATTAAGGAACAGCTGGAGCTGAATGGCTAAGTTACAAAAATGTGTAGGTGTACATCAACTTTTTTATTACAGTAGAAGCCTAGAGCTTAGTTTGGGACTTTGACAATTAGTAAGATGACAAACATATAAAGGAAAAAAAGAGAGTAAGTAAAGTACAAAGTAGGTGTTAATGTTTTCAATCTACAACGATCCCACATGGTGGGTCAATATTAGGCAGATAATCAATCAATCCTGAGTCCTGACGCATTGCACAACCATAGCATTCCTGAATATTGTCAATGTTGTCAGGAGTAAAAAATGCTGTACCTAATTACTTGCTTGCTAATTGCTTGCTTTTTTGTATTTATTTCTTTACAAGCAACAAATAAGTTTAGGATTGTTTTACTGCTGTCAACATTATAAATATTCCGAACCTGCATGGCAGTGCCATGATGCGTCATGATTCACTTCTTATATGCTTACTATGCTTAGTACTACATAATAGTGGTAGCGGACGTCGTGGATTGTAAACATTAAGCTTTCTCCGTGACTAAAAGGCACCAAATAAATGAACTCTTTAAAACAACATAGAAACTTCGGTCGGTCATTGTTACTTGAACAATAGTTATCTACTCGTATTTGCTTCACTGGCTGAACCAAAACCATTCTTTTTAGTTGCGTCACATCAATTCAGGAAAGGTTCGAAGTTTCGAAACTAAGTTAGCGAATGCATCCGACCTATTTTGCTGTCTGCGAAAGCGAATGTCACGTTGAAAGGTTTTTGTTTTCGACTTAAAATTGTACACAAGGAAAATATTCCGCGGACCTGTTTTCAAGGCTTCTTAAAATCTTCATGTTTGCAAGACTTCTTCAAATCTTCAGAGAAATTCATAGCGGAATACATACGACTGGGTACAATCTTAACTGAAGAAAAATACGAGTAGAATTATGAATGACGAAAAATGCGACTAGGAAAATTGCTATGCGGCACTATCGAGTTTGGAAAACAGATCGATACACTCACTTTACAAGAAGAAACTACTGCTAAGAAGCACCGCGAGAAACTCAACAATGAGTCATCCTTTAAAGATTGAGGGAGCTAGATGATGAGTTTTAGATAGGGGAGGGGTCGTAAAAATCCAAGGGTATTTTTTATCGTGTATCCCATATATCCCAATTCCGCTCAGACGTTAAGGCCTCGCCGGATTTTTAGCAGCCAACTGTAAAATTCGGCTCGCGTGATGCAGTCTGCATGCATTACTAACATTGAATTTATGCCCCGAATCCGACCCAAAAATGCAGCCGCCAGCCAGAACGAAGTCTGGAGTGCCATTTAGGTGTATTAAATTTTAGAGTGTTTTGGCTAATTCAATTGTGAGTTATTAGTAGGTGTTCTGTTTTTTTTTATTTTATCGATAGTGGGTTTGCTCATGAGTTCATGACTAACCCTTGGAGGAAGAACATTTTGTCAAATACTAAACTAACAAATCAAGTGTGACTTGGGCTCACGCTGATTCGATTCGAAATCGAATTCAAATCAGAATATAATTATACTCGGTGCTCGAGTCCGACTTGCACTTGACCGGTTTTTTCAAACAGCGTTAAAATTTAAATTGCGGTGTAACCCTTTCATTTCCCTTACCATTATAAATAAAACCCGCCAAACCTAGCATAAACAACTAAGTTCCGGAATAATTACTCCAATTAATCCAGCAGTTAGTTCAGCGAGCTAACTCGGCTACAGTATTTTTTTTCATCGTCCAACTTTTATATTTATCGCGCCGTTTATTGAAGTTTCATGAAAGTAATAAAATGTTGCTTTTGTTAGAAAATGGTTGCCAAGATCCAGTTTGGTCTTGATACGTTTTTAAACCTTTGTAAACTTAAAAGGAAATAATTTTGAATATATTTTTTTAGATACTGCTAAAGCAACGCCATATTAAACTCTTGTTGTAAAGTAGAAAAAATTGGTTCCTTTTGGGTAACTAACTGGTCTAAACTAGGGCCAAGTGCTAACCCATGGTATATGTAACAACATAACATAAACTCACGCCTTTATTCCCAGAGTGGGGTAGGCAGAGCTACAGAATTTCCAACAACTCTAAAAAAAAATTGAAAATTTTGTAACCACATTTTGCATACTTAGGCGAAGATGTTTACCAGTGTATTAGTGACAGGTTGCACGCACGCAGGTTACCTTAGTCTGCTTTTATGACATCCACGGAAAGACACGGAGTGGCACTATTCTAATCCGGCAACCACACGGGGATATGTATTTGGTATATGTATAAAAAAAAAAAAAGTATAATTAAAGAAACAAATTTGAAAACTGATAAGACAAGGAACTGGGCCTCTTCTCTACTCCATCAAGCATTTAACTTTATCTGGCACCAATTAATATTCTTAAATCATATCGTTCTATCCTATTCTTAACGGTATGAAAGCACTCTCGATGTCATTCGTTACTCATTACTCATTATATGTAATGTGTCTCGGTGTCTAATACTAGAACGATCTAAATATTTCAAGATTTTCAACGTGCCTTAAGACAAAATCAAGTCACAGCAGACGCCGCGTTTCCTTGGATAGCGAAATCAGTCGTCGTAATCGACTTAACAAAGCGTCTCGAAAGTCGCATTGCAAAGTAAAAATTCTGGTTCAATATAATATGTCTTGATTAGAGATCTGGCGTCGAGTCAACGCTGCAATCAGGTGCATGCCGCAAGCCAGAGGCGTCACTGTGGCCAGATAATCCTCATCGAGCAGGCCATGACTTTGGGCCGCAGCGGCAAAAAACCAAATTCAACGTTTTAATCCACGCGCCGCTTTAAGACTGCGCCGAGTGTACGCCGGATGTACAGTGGCGCCCTCATTACTTTTATTGTGTTTTCTTATTAACTAAAGTATTTCCTTGCAATCAAACGATTTTTGTAGCGCAAGTAAAAACACAATTTATGGGATACGTAACAAACTTTAATAACAATTAGTACCCTTTGAGTAGTCAGCTTAACGGGAAAAGGTGGCCACTTATTACCGTTAAGTTGATAACTCGAAGGCGAAGTGTTATTTAACTATGTGATATACCCTATAAGTTGTGTTTTCATTTGTAGTACAAAAACCTATCGACCAATTTCAAGTCATTGCTTTTGTTTATTAGAAAACACAATAATACTAATGAGGGCGCCACTGTACATCCGGCGTACGCTCGGCGCAGTCTTAAACCGCAATTACGGTGCAAAAACAAAAGACGTACCTTTTTCACTTTTTTTTTTTTTTTTTTTTTTCAATGTGAAAAGGTTCCTACGTCTTTCAGTTACCTTACCAAGTGCTTAAATCCATCTGCATTCACCCGGAATCTGGTTCTCAATTGATCTCATGCTTCGGACACAGAATGGCACAAGTGCCTAGCGACCGAATAATTTCTTTCCAGACTTAAACGGATCGTGTCTAATAGTCGATAGTATGTCAAACTCACGTTTATTTCTTACTTGGGCAGTTTTTGGATTCTTTTAGTCTCACCTTACACTTTAGTTTACAAACATAAGGTTTAAGTGATTTGCTATAGGCAGTTTTGAGTAGGTATCCATCAAACTGTGTCACAAAATACGAGATGCACTTGAAATGTAATAGGTACTAATAGAACCATAAACCATACTCGTAAGGATGTCGTGTTTTTATTGGATAATACATTGGACCCTGTCGCGTGAGCGGGACACACGACATCCTCATCACGGTAGGGGAACAAGGACTTTGTTTATTAACAGGACAGTTTGCGCTAAAATTAAGTACATAGAGTTATTACATAGTTGAATGAAACAAGAAGCGACATGCAGGTTCTGTCAGGAAACAGAGGAGACAACTATGCACATCCTCTGTTCTTGCGGACCACTAATGCGTAGTAGAAGTATCTACCTAGGGCGACATATCATGGACCCACAAGAGATACAACTCCTCACTGCCTTTGCGGTGAATTCTAAACAAAGGGCTCAAAAGATCACCAATGGTCGAAGTGCAATAATAAATAATATTACATAGGTCTACAATATTGGTAGAGTTGCTGCTCTCTGTAATCTGTCACCCGTATTCACAAACAATACTTAAGGGATCCTTCACTGAGTAAACGCACTGCGTTCAATACAGCTTTGTGATTGGTCCTGTTTGACTGACCTTTTGTTTATGACACGATTTGAACCACCCTGTGCGTTCGTGAGCACTGTGAGACCTCATAGTGACGTTTGTGAATACGGGTGTGTGCCCTGTGAAACATATCGCTCAATCAACATGTCTCAATCTGCAAGATGACCATAGCATACCCGGTTAGCTGTAGAAAGTGTTTGATTATTTTGTGTTACGAAGTGATTCTTCAAACGTCTTCAGCCAAGGACATTTGTAGTTGGACAATATTACCTTTTATCGGATTTGACATTTATTTAACCTTAAGGTTTTATTTTGTTGAATACATATGTTATCTTATCCCCGTATTATATTCTTACATGTGCAAAGCTATGGCGATTCACAACGTTTAACAATAACTCATCCATCCTTCACTAATAACCAGGAATCTAATTTAATTGTTAGAAGCTCTCTCGGTACACTCATCAATATTCATGCAAATTAATTAACACATTTCCTGATTAACATCCAGGATGGGCATTAATCAGACAAGACGGGGCAAGTGCATAATGCAATCAGGATGCACCGATGACTCCGACGTCACCGGATTTGATGTGGTTAGCGTCGATAGTGGAGCGATTGGATAGTTGAGTGCATAGCGACAATGAGGGGCAAGCCAGCGGAATAATGACAGGGTCGAAGCAATCAACATAACAGCTATATCATTCGAGTTTAGTTAGGGACTAGGTCAAATGGTGTCAAACCTACTTGTTACTCCCCAGGTTGTACAATTGTTTTAAAGAACAAAGTAGGTACTTATCTATGTAAACTCCTTTTATCTGAACCTATTTAAAGCTAAGGTGGAATAGGCTTCCTTTGGCTGAGCTCGCTTCATCGTTGACAAAATTCTTCGTCCTCCAAGGGCAAGTTAGTCAAGAGCATACAAATTATCAATATAAAAAATAAAAACCAAAACTACATCAGAAAATAAATTATTTTCTCATTTATAAGCATATGGCAACACCGTCAAGAAAGGAAGGGCCTCATTTTTACATAAAATGACTCTTAGTGCTCATGACTTTCCCAATTGTACTCCTTATGCTTTCTTATTATTAGATCATCATTTCATGCAAATAACTATCATTTCTAACCAAAATACGAAGAACCAACAATAAATTCCTATACAATTTTCACCGAGCTCCCAAAACAGATAAATAAACAGTGAAAATATAAATCACACCACAAACTTAATTATACCGCAACAATATACCAAGTATAAATACCTCGTACTTGATATCTTAATCATACCCGGTACAGAATACCTAGTACGCACTAAATACTCGATATTTATAGTACTGCAGGCCTGGAACTACGGCGCGGTGGGTAGGTCTAAAATATGGGGACGTATTTTAGTAATTCTAGACGGCTGGGGAATAGTAATAGTAGCTATTATCTTAAGTTATATTAATTAGGCTTTGAAATAAACCTTTTTTGGTTTTGCATACTTTTCCAAGTCTATGGTTTTATTTCTATTCCACAACAGTACAGCCTGGCAAAATAAGTGTTAGTGGTGAGGTGACCAGTGAAATTACCAAATTTAAGTGGCAGCGAGTGGCTAGCAGCAGTTTTTGGAAAAATACGCTCCAAACAATGTCCTCAATTTTCCAAAACTCTTTTTCAACCAGCTATAACATTTTTTTTCGTTTTTTTTTTCAACATCGATCTCCTTTTTATCACAAATATATTTCATCAACATGTAAATAAACAAGAATTGGCACTTTGCAATTTTATTTTTAGACATTTAAAGATCATTTCAATGTTCCATCTATCGATTATATGTCAAGCAGGAACCGCCCTAAGTTTGTTGTGACAAATGTCACAAATCCACAAGAATGAATGAAAGCGTCAATACCGGATTAAAACACAAAGTTACGGAAACGGATCCCGTTATTGATGGTTCTCATATTTTGCGACAGGGCAGGGGGACGAATTTATACGTTTTGTTATGATATGACTTCGTCTTCGTGGGTTGTTATTTGACGAATACAATCATTGCTTGCTGTGTTCACAGTTATGCAATAAAAAACTATTATATTCTTACATTTTTTCCCGTATGGTTGCCGGGTTAGAATAGTGCCACTCCATATCTTCCCTTGGATGTCGTAAGAGACGACTAAGGGAATAAAGGCGTATAGTACTGTTAGGCGATGGGCTTGCAACCTGTCACTAATACACTGGTAAATATCTTAGCCTATGTGTGCAAAATGTGGTTACAGAATTATCAACAAGTTTTTATAGTTGTTGGTAATTCTGTAGCTCTGCCTACCCCACTCTGGGAATAAAGGCGTGAGTTTATGTATGTATGTGTGTGTATGTTTCGCGACCGAATCAGCCTATCCGTTAGGGAGTTACGATGCCACAAAAAGACACAGTTTAAACTTCTAGCACCCGTCTCGTTTTGATGGTGGTTAAAAATGTAACCAACCCCGACTATCTAGGGACTTTCAGCGCCCTTACCATGAGTTAGTTACTGTACTCGCTAATAGTCTCTGTTGCGTCTAATGCTCTGTCCGTCGCACTCTATAAGAATACTGCGAGGGACAGAGCATTCGAGTCGCTGGCGAGTACGGTAATTCTAACCCATGGTAAGGGTAACAGATCGTTCATTTCATGACATGTCTTGTGAAGTGAGTTGGCTATATCAGACATTGATGTTTTAATTAAAATTGGCATACGATATTAGTCCGAAGACGGCAGCGGCAATAACTTATATTGACACTGTGACAGAACTTCGGCGAACTTGCTGTGACTTATCGTAACTACTTAATGGAAGTACTTTGTTTGGGAACACCACTTATGCCATTCGGGTTTGTTCCAGTTGTATCAAATATCGGACAAGTGCGAGTAGGACTCGTTTCTTCGTTTTCTTAAAAACTTAATTATGTTGAGTAAGTTAGCTTTGCAGTCGTTTTTTTTTCCCATTACTTCGGTGTGCAAACGAAAATATTAATAGGTAATCAAATCACTAATATTTTTTTTTTATTAACTTTAATTTTTATATAACTCTGACTTTTATGACAGTTATGCATTTTATTTGTGTGAAGTTTTCGTTGATAACAAAAAGCAAACCTTAAAAAACCCAAATGTTGCTAACCAACTTTTAAACGGTTGTAAATCCTATATTGTCATTAAAACAAAACCTAAATATGATTTTCAAATACCTATTAAATGATACCCCGCTTTTGACAGTTCGTCAAGTTTTCTTTTTACTTTTTTACAATATGGCGTCTGAATTCCGCCGTAATGAATTTTGATTGTATCTTTAGTGACACTCACAAGATTACGACAAATCGTTTGACATTTTTTAGAGCGCCCCAAAGGAACAAACATACAAATATATATAGGCTGATAAACACATTACCCTCCTCCTTCGGCAGTCTGGTAAAAATAACGAATTAAACCAGAGTATTAATACTAGGTACTTGGCTGTTTATCGTTGTCACACTCTGGCATTAAAAAATGTTGCTGATAGATGTCAGAGATTTGCCAGCGATAGACAGCCGTCTATTATCAATAGTCTATTTTAATAATAGAAAAAAAAATGTATGGCACATTATAGCAAAAGGTCAAATTCTTTGTTGTAGATGAACTCTATCATTAAAATATCCTAGAGTTCCAGTTGCCTCCACTAAGAAATTAATTAATTTTGTGTAGGTACAGTCACGAGATTTAATTTGGTACCCACCTTAGGTCCAAAGTCAATCTGACATTAAGGTTGAGTTTCCTAAAAGTTACAAATGGCATGACATCTCTAATGACATTGACGACCTCAAGCATATTTTTCTTGAAATGGGTCCCAAATTAACGCTCGTGACCGTACAAGACCCATTTATTCAACGTACGGTTTCAGTTTTCACAAACAGTGCACGGGAGTTATCGCGAACGGCGAAATGCGGACTGTCCGTATTAGATAGAACATTTCGGTCTCAAAGTCGAAATGGAGGTTTTAATTAAATGGGAGTAGCGTTGTAGCGACCTAGGTTTCTAGGCTTTTAGGTTTTAGACGAATGAAAGCTAGACTCACAAAAAGAGGGGGGGGGGGGGGGGTTAAGCTTAACGTGTGTTTATGTATGATGAGTAGACCCCGTTATCTACTCAGCAAATTGATGGCAGACAGTGGTTAGTGATGTGGCAACATGT
The DNA here is from genome assembly GCA_963966035.1 of Acleris laterana. Taxonomy (NCBI): domain Eukaryota; kingdom Metazoa; phylum Arthropoda; class Insecta; order Lepidoptera; family Tortricidae; genus Acleris; species Acleris laterana. Next base: position 5,423,018 of record OZ014451.1, read on the forward strand.
ATAAAATGTATATTTTTTGTAATTAATAATTCATTTGGAAAAAATGTCACATCACTAACGACCGTCTGCCACCAATTTACTACGTAGATTACAAGGTCTGATAATTAATCTGCGTGTTTTTATACGGTCACAGACTTTAATTGATGACCCACTATGGAACTTTGTCGCATAAACCAATGATTAAATCTTTATTATTAAACCCAAATGGATAGACTAATTTGGGCCTGGTTTTTTTTAATAAAGCCAGTTTAATGGAGATAGTCCTAAACCAGGTGTCATGAACGTTGGTAGGACCCTTTAAGAGATATTTATCTATTACATCGATTGTATTATTTCGTCCGATTTCATTTCTTCGAACGCTTCTGCTGAAACCACGAGGGTTTCAGGATATCTTAAGCATTAATTAAAGATAAAGATATTTATTCAGTAAGTAGGCCGCACTTTTACACGCCAAGAATCTACCAGCGCTTCCTAAGAGGAGACCACTGCCGAGAAGAAACGCCGAAAGTCAGACTCAAGAACTACGTAGGTTAGAATAGGTTAGTCTCGTGACTTTCAAAAGAAACTAATTCATGCGGCGAGAAATGGAAGGGACATTCGTTGGAAGGTGTTTCAATAAAATAATAGGTACGCATTATATAGTTATAATAATATAAATATGATGAATTAAGCAACAAATGTCAGAAAATAGCAATGTAAGGGAAGCTTTGTAAACGTCTGTTACTGTCGTACATGGCTCTTTACGTAAAACGATATCTTGACTACTCCCTACACGAGATGAATACTAATTGAATAAGTAGAAAACCACCTATTTTCTGTATTACGGGATAGGGTTGCTTCTTTAGCGAAAATTGTAGAACATTGTTTATACAAAAACAGAAAAAGCACATTTTTTATAATAAGAAATATTTTGACGATTTAATCAAGTTCTAATTCCAGATAAACACATCGTCGTTTACTGTTCTTATTTATTTTGGGCGATTGTACAGTACTGTCACGAATTTCAAGTTTAGCCTTCATAGAACGCTTTTTTTAATAACAGCGTAAAGTCAAACAAATAAAATACACCGACATTAATCGATGGATTTATGCGACAGGGATAATGGCTGAAAAAAGAAATCCAGCAACTACATTCGGGCTATATTCCTTAGTAAAATGCAAAAGGAAACCTTCCTGAACTCTTCCTTCTATTTACTATTACAAAACTCAAAGCATTTACAGTCCCTGATCAAAAGAAAAAATCTGCTACTTACATAAAAAAATATCCATACCAAATATAAAAAATGGTAACCAAAAACAAACTAAAAGGCGTTCAATTTTCTAAGTCACAAAAATTTCCTAACAGGTTTAAAGAATTTGAAATATTACAAAAATAATTGCGGCTGGCAACTTGGCAGCCCTGAGAGAACTACTGCCGTAAAGGGAGCATCTGTTACCCAACTACTGTAGCATAATTCGACTCTCTCTTGTTAGAAATAAGGTTTTAGATACAATGGGAGTGACGTGGAGGGTGTTTCTCTTTGGGTTGGGAGGATAGATTAGCCATGCAGAGCGGCGATCCCGCAGTTTTACAACACGTCTCGCAGAAACTATCGCACGCCGCTCCGTAATTGGATTGTTCCTCCTCCGCCGCTACACTGGATTCTACAGGGCTTACGAACGGCTATATTCCGGTCCTGCAGACAACGGAGATCAAAACATTCTGATCCATATCAACTTATCTGTTAACCGTTTTTTATGAAATTTTGCATAGAGATAACTTACAGAAAAATTGTACAGTTCCCGGGGAATAGTGAAAACGACTTTTACGCGGAAACGGAGTCGCGGGAAACGGCTAGTAGAAGTATTTGCAGAAAACACTAGCTGTGAAGTGTACAGAAATACTATGATGAGAAATGACGTTTATGATATATATTTTTAGTGTCATTGCAAAAAACCTGGTGACTTTTAGAAAAAAACATTAACATCTGTATGGAAATCATGTATTGCTATTCCTTCTAAAACTGCCCCATTTTCCGGGTTAAAATGTACCATATGTTCATCTCTCGCACATATAATATACTCGTATGTATGGATACAGGTTTTTTTCACATGAAACTGTATTCCAGTGAACATTTTCAATTTTACTCACGTTATTGTAACTTTTCAAAACAACAAGCTAGATCTCAGGCACCTGGCAAAGATATAAATGATATAATATTAGCATCGGGAAAACTGTCTCGCGCTTTCACATCGAAAATGTACAATAATTAAAACAAGTGGAGTGCGACAAAGCAGCCGTGAACAAAGATGGCGCCTTTGTTAAGGCAAGTGGCGCTCAGCGTCTTGCCTCAGAACAAAATTAACACATTCTAAAGCATATTATCTTTTTCCGATCTTGACACGAGAGGGGATTAATGTTGAGCATTTTGTTTTAGGTTGGCTTTGTGTTAAAAGTGATTGCCTAAACTCCAATGATTATTTTACTCGTAATCAAAAATAAATAAGGATAAATCATTATTGCATTGCTAAATGATGAATATCTAAGTTACTTATTTTAAGATTAAGACTATTTTCTATTAGGTTTTTCATTTCTTTACACGGCATAGTATTTACTATACAAAGCCTTCTGAGCAAAGTTCATTTTTAAAATGACGTTTTGAAGAAGATTATGTCAAACCATAGACGATTATTTCTAAAAAGTTTGTACATAAATTAAAGCGTACTTAATTCCGTTACTTCATTTTCCTGTAACGTTACCGAATTTAACGGCTTAATTGATGTACTTACGAGCAGAAACTTTTTTATGTTCAGTTATTGAATTCCCAGAATTGTACTACATGATAAATAAGATGATAAAACTGTTAATTTAAAAGTTTACATTTATCCAACCTAATACAAAGTTTTGCTGTTCCTAACTCAAACAACCCTAACAAGCGTTAAATTCAAACATAGAACGTAACACTGGCACGATACACACCCGAGATGACACTAAAATTTATCTTTACGATATTTTCATTACAAACATTCTATCCGGCCAGCTTGTGTTGGTACGCCTGGGCCGCGCAGGATATTCAGATGATTCGAGGCTGAATAACGACCTGAGCCCGTTTAAATTATGATCGTTACGCCAACCTGCCAGTCATCTAGATTTATCCTGTATAAATTTAAAAACAAATGTTAACCTTATTTTTTCCAAAGTAAACGTTGATTTTTTTACCTGAAGAGGGTTATATTGTTCTAGTGTAGGTATTTATGTACGTCTATTATTTTGGTACGGTTTGAAATTTTTATTAAACGGCCTGATGGATTTTAATATTACGAGATGTTGTTAGATTCGTTTTCGTTGTGGGAGAGTTAATTTTTCTTAACGTATATAAATAACAATATCAACAAAATGCAGGCGGGCTTTCAGAGCTTGCGTTTTATTGTTTAAGGAATACTTTTTACAGTTTCTACAGATGCTTTATGAACAAATAAAGTAAGTATTTTATTTGAAATAGAAACTTGTTACCTATTAAAATAAAATACCACTGAAAAACGCCCGTATATCGAATGGCACACATATTTTTTAGCATAACCTGCTCGTGAATACAGTAGAAGCTTTCTAGATTAGTCTGTGTAAGTATAACTATATTTTATTTTTTAATCCGGCAATCTTTGTGTCGACGTTTGAAAACGGCTGAAAGTTTAACACTTCCGAACGAAGTTTATCTTTGCAAGTGGATTTATGAGGTTTTTACACCGACCTCGACTTTACAGCGGTTTATGTGGATAACGGTGGCAGTTAACGATATTAAAGTATCTGTAGATTTATAGCTGTTAAGTAAAAGTACAGAGTAACAATACTCACGCTAAAGACTGCTTTCCTGCGGGGTAATTACCGCTGTCCAGTAAGATCACCTGGTAGGAAATTCCCATGTACAAAATTAATAGGTAGGGGAACATATCAGGTGATCTTACTGGACATCGCGCCTATTACGGTCGAGTTTATCGATGTGGATAAAGCTTCTGTCACTTTCTAACAGTATGTAAGTGCGAGAATGACGGATCCTTTCTTTATCCACCGCGATAAGGGCAACCTAACACGAGCCCTGGGAAATAGTATCCATATCCATAGATCGTAGCAGATACTACAATAGTATGAATAACAATTGCTAGAAATGCAGTCTGATTCCGCTTCCCAAAGCCATTGTTGAAAAGAAGCGCTGCATGTAACGATATACTCCTATAGACTTTGCTTTCCTGGAAAATAGTAAATCATAATTGCATCCTTTCCATAGTTCGTAGCAAATGCTACTAAGTATGAATAACAGTTACCTACTAGAAATGCAGTCTAATTTGAAGCACTGCAAGAAACTTAACCGGCGTCAGTCATATTCATATAACACGTATACTGACTTAGCAATAGTTTATTACCTCAACTAAGATATACCTACGGCTACGTAAAAACATATTTTTTTATTAATAGAGACGTTTTAAATTTTTATGAAGAAAGAGTTTTATGTCTCAAATGTTATTAAGATCGCCGAACGAACACCGTCAGCGGCCGTAAAAACGTTTTACAACCAAACGGTTTAGTTTTGAGCTGTTTATTCTGAAAATACTGGTTAAGCTACCACGATGGTAATTTCTCTTTATGATTGGATTCTTTTAATAAGTGATAATCATCTTCTTAGTTGAAAGACACTGTTAAACTAATGTAGGGTTTCTACATTTAAACCGCGGACGAAAGAGTTCGAGAGAGAGACGAGTCGAAAGTTTAAAATGTTTCTACTATTACTATGCAGTTAGCCGCCTTCTTGAATATTACGGCAGAATGGTAGTAGCGATAAGGGCGGACTCTGCACAAGATCCTACCACTACCTACATGTTGTTTTAAGCTATTAGGAACCATTTCACACAAATGGACCTAAGCCCAAACGCTTTAGACTTGTACTTTACGCACCTAGCACTAAATACTTAGAAAACATCCAAAGTTCAGGAACAAACACCTAGTCACCTACTCGTATTCATCACACAAATATTTGCCCTTCCTCTGTATCCAACCCAGGTCCGCTAGCTTCGTAGCCAGAGTCACTTGTGTCACTACCAACTAGGCCAATCGCCATATTGTGACATAATTAAGGATACGAAACTAAAATTACAGAGTTCTTTACGTGTTCGTCCGATAACCGCGTCAATTTAAACCCTTTGCTACTTTTCCAAAGTTCAAAATACAACGTAATGAAGTCGAGCAAACTTCGCAGACGGTAACCGATAGCCCGCACAGACGCGACCACACCCTCGGTCTTCACGCGTCGGCATGGTAATTAATTACGCCAATTAAAAGGTCTAACTAAACAAGTAGGTACGCCAGAACCGTTGTCGCGCTCGACACTAACTTTACTACTCCAAATTTAAACAAAGTTGCACATCTGCGATCAATTTAAACATGTCTTAAAATTAACTAATTCACAAGTACGTAGGTACACCTATAACACCTATTCGTGAAGTAAATCAAAACGGGGGCCACTGAAAACTAGCGTCGTGGGTCGTGGCTCGCCACGCCACGACATTATTCTGAGTCATACCTTTTTTATGATATATGTACAGTCAAAGACATAAGTCGCTAAACAAAATAAAGCTACGAATTGAACTGTACACGAGAACTCTCCATGTGTTAATATACAAAGGTATGTTCAAAACTCCATGTTCGTCATGACAGTTCAAAAGTCCCTAAACACTACCATAATTTAATTAACGCCAAAAGTCGCTGGACACTTAAACTCGATGAAATAATCCAAAAGTCACTGTACGCTAAAATTCCACGAAGAAGTCCAAAATTAGCTGGACGTTATTTCAACACTGATATTTATACTTAATAATTATTATGTTACCTATTAAAATGCTTTTCATTACCGCTGTATGAATGTCTGTGTCCAATATAAAGCGTTTAGCTCAGTAGCAGTTCCAGCGCTTTCATTCGCTGCGTGGCACTACCAGAAGTGATAGAGCCAGTGATGGGTCATTTTTGTGAAGTTGTCTATTGTAGTTTTAGCCCACCTTGACCTCATATTTCTGTACTCTCTATCTGAAACCCCTTGTTTTAATAATCAGGGGGTTAGTATTATAACATTGCAATGCAGTTCATTTACGGCGAGCGTAAAGGAGAGAGCTATAGCAGTGTTAAATAGCTGTCCTTTTCTCTCAGCGTTAAAGTCCAGCAACTTTTGATAAAATATTTTTTACTAACATTTGACATTCTGCAATGTTCACATAGATTTGATCAACAATTTGTTCAGTGACATATGGAACTTTACATTGGGCAGGTGTTTTGAAAATTTGGATCTGTTCATCAATTTATGTCTTCGACTGTACCTAAAGTCGAGTCCAGAATTAAGCGAATTAACTTGACAGCCGAAAATGTTGCCAGACAGCAAAAAATAAATAGTGATAGGTTTATGTCGACACTGATATGTCGATATAACCTTGTGCCTTCTATAAATCTGATTCTATTTATAAATGTTATCAAGTTATTTTCCTCGAAACTTTCACACTCATACATACTTGCCAAATAGGGACGAACTACAGCAATTTTTATGATGTACTATGATCTGAACGATGTACGGTTTAAAGCGGATATTTACGATACTTACTCCTAACATTAGGATAAAATACAAAAATAATACTGTTATTACAGCAGCCCATTGTGATCCTTTTAGCTGGCTTCTGTCGGGCTAGTACGGTACATTTCATGTACCATACATATAGCATTCATCCCTTTCTTTCTGGAAAATATGAAAGTGCGATAGAGGCACGTTATATCGTCGATGATAATTCCAAATCCGTTATGTGTTCGATTAGCTATCGATATTAACAGCACTAGCCATACTGTGGCAACATTAGTGTACAATGAACTGTCAAATTAGTTCGCCTAATTCTGGACTTGACTTTATTGTCTTCGATTATGACAATAAACAAAGCATGGCTAATTTATGTTTTGATGTGAGGAAAGGCTTGTTTATTTTATTACTCTTTAGTTCTTCATCAGGGCCTCTATTCTACTGGGTAAAACCATATCGCCTTTGATATGTTATCGTATTGTAACGTCAAATCAATCAATCAATCAACGAGTTTTACAGGAGTCTAATATAGCAGTAAAATTATTTTCTCAAATACTCATATAGCTAAAGTTAATTTCTTAATTTTATATAGGTACACTTTTTTTGAAAACCACCCATGAATGGAAAAAATCATCTACAGAACAAAAGATAACCCCGGAATAAGTATATGGTAAATGATTACGGATTAAAACCTGCCTTTTTTCACCGGTACTCTTAACCAAATTACCGCCATTATGGAAACTAATTCCCACCTCCGCTAATTGCACTTAAATCAGTAAAACGTGGACATTAACAATTTAAATAGCACGACCTTTAATTAGCACGGGACGACATTAAAGGCGACCGGCCCCGTGGACACAACTACAGCAGGACCACATGTTTGGAGAAAACTGACCTTAGTGTTTCATTTAGATCTTGTGTCAATCCTACTAATAAACTATCGCATCGTTTGTTCGAATTGTCGTTTGTCCTAAACTAGTTTGCAGCGGAGTCAGACAACTATTTAAGCTTCAAAAAACCGTAAGGCAGCACCTAACCTGCGATTCCTCTGGTGTTGCGAGTGGTTATGGGTTGCGGTAGCCATTTTACCATCAGGTGACTCGATTGCTCTTCTGCCTCCTTTTTCACATAAAAATATCTGCGGTTAGGTTATCTTAGGCTTGCATTATAATCCCCCGCGGGACTGGATAGGGTCACCCACGGTGAACTTAACGGCCACCACAGACTATCTCGGCTTTCTCATTCTAACAGATAGCTGCGTTCCTCTCGGCCTGTCAGTCAGACTGATAGTCAGTGGTAGCCATATTATAAGAGGTACCCGGGACCGGGCTGAGTGGGGCGTCCGCTAGCCCGCGGAGATCGCTCTAAGTTAGAATTGCTGGGATTTCAGCGGGTACTCTGGCCACTCTCGGTTGGTTAGCCCCATATAACCACCCTAAGCTCGCCCGGGCCCAGGTGGTAAGCGTAAAAGCATTATGCCAGCGTAAAAAAGCGTTGTATTATATTTATAAGTTATAACACTATTTAAAATTCAGGTGGAAATGACTTCAGGGTAAATGAAAATTGGAAAAACCTGTGTTGTTTTAAAATATTTTGTTGTTAATTAACCCAGTGAATATCAGCTCCAAGGCTTGCCACGGCATTACGTTACTTGATTTCAAACAAAAACAAAATGGAAACCCAGAGTCAGCGCCATCTATGTTCCCCACCAAAGCAAACGCGCAGTCGCATATGGATTTCATGCTCAAGAACTATCTTTTTCTTTTTAATGCATATTTCCAGCTAGCCTACTGCGATTCGCTGGTGACATCCGACAATGTGCATCCGATCGGCACCGTTCGTCACTAATCGGGTCCCGCCGGCTCGGCTCGGCTCGCTAATAACCTAATACCGGATTTGATGATCCTGAGTGGTTACGGTGGAATACGTTACAGCTTCCGTACTGTCGTGCTCTGAGTTGACAGATGCGAATGGATATTTCATTAAAGCTAGTTCATATTAAGTTTGTTGACTTATATTCTACTAGCGACATACCCTTGCATCGCTTCGGATTATGCGAATTTTCAGTAACACTCATAAACTAGAATGTATGCATAAAGAAAGATCTAAGCATACATACAGAGGGACAAACGGCGTGAAGCTACTTTGTTTTATATTATGTAGAGATTTGTTGAAATAAAACTACTCAAATAAATACAAACAAAACCAACCACGTGCGTGACCCTGTTCAAAAGCCATTCAAAACTGTTTTGTGAAATTTAACGTTAGTGCCTGCATTGGATAACGAACTATATTTATGTGGTTCTTGTTAATCTATACTATATACTAAAGATAAAAAAGATAAAATATATTTATTACGTAAGTAGGCCGCACGGGCACTTTTACACGTCAAGAATCTACCAGCGCTTCCCAAGAGGAGATCACTGCCGAGAAGAAACGCCGCAAGAAACTCAGCAGTCAATCGTTTTTTAACCATATTTAATACTACAATGATACTACTTAGTCTAGCATTATATAAAGCTACAAATATTAAATTAAATATGATATCAAATATCATGCGTAGTTCAGCAGGAAAACATGTCAAAAATATACGAGAGAGATAAGGGGAGAAAAAGGAAAAAGAGAAAAAAAATACACAAGACAACCAAATAAAAGTTTGATATGTTTTCCTACAGCAACGGTGTCCCACTATACTATTATAAAGCTGAAGCTAACTATAATATTATATAGCTGAAGCTAACTATAATATTATAAAGCTGAAGTTTTGTGTTTTTTATAGAGTTTGTTTGATTGTTTGTGTGCTACAACGCGCTTATCACTGGAACTACTGGTCCGATTTGAAAAAAATATTTCATTGTTAGATAGGCCATTTCTCGAGGAAGACTATATATCATACTCACATAAACCGAAGCGAAGCGAGGGCGGGACGCTAGTATTTAATATTCCTAGTTTATAAGTACCTAAACTGACGGAGTAAAGTAATCGTTATGTTTAACTACGAGTCCGAGAACTTTGGTCTGCTTCTTTGAATTTTCATTATTTGTATATTTGTTATACACAGAGAAGATTGAAATACAAGATATAATTTTCTTTGCAATTGAAACAATTAAAATTAACACAAATTAATAAACTAAATATGAATAAATTACCTCATACCTGCGCTACCTAATAATAACACAAAATGTATTTGTTTTACTTTAGATATATAACTACTAAATACCTTAACAAAATAGCTAGCTCCGTGGCCACTTACCTGAAAAAAAAAACAAATAGTCAATTAACAAAACCAAATAGACTGCACAACGAAACTTTTAATTACGAAATTAATTAAAAAGTAATATTCACCAGAGATCCATTTAAGTACAAAGAGATAAGACAATATTAAGCGCCAGTAAAAGTTATAATTGGTCATGGTTGATGGGAATTGTTTTGCTCACTTCGGAACAATGGGCGAGAATCGGCGAAGATATTCGGCGTTAGAAATGCTATTGACGTCATATAACTGTTGTAGGGGAATTTTAATAGTTTAGCAGTTGTACAAGGGAAGTAAGTATTGCTAAATCACGACTACGAGTGTCGCGGGTCTACGTGTATATCTCAGACTGCGTCGTATAAACTATTAAATAAAGAAAAAACATATTAGCAGTTTCAAATGCTTGTATCATCCGTTTTCTTGGCTCATTTTAGTTTTGAATTTCACTTTTGGTGATCTGTTACTGTCTTACGGTATTTTCATATTCTGTTGAGAAATGCTACTTGAAAAATCCATGCACACTCAAAACAATGTGAGCCAACCAAGAGAGATTTTCTCTTAGTTGACATAAAATGAATACTTTTGGTGATCTGTTTACGGTATTTTCATATTTTGTTGAGAAATGATACTTGAAAAATCCATGCATGCACACTCAAAAAAATTAGAGCCAACCAAGAGAGATTTTCTCTTAGTTGACATAAAATTAATACTAGTTAAATTAACCAAAACTTATAGTAACAGCAGCAAGTTCTTTAGTGATCCTGAACTTAAATCTTGGTTGATATATAACGTCTTGTTAGGCTCGTATTGAATACTCCTAAGCACAATAATCACAATCTTGTTAGAAACCACCAATTATTACTTTCAGTGCATATTGCCTATTAGCAAACATTAATCCAAGCAATGACACGTCTAATACCTAATCTCCGGTCATCTCTCCCAACAATCAAAGCACTCTGCGTAACTATCCGAAGATGGCCGCGATGCCTATTGTTGTTAAAATCTAGGGTATTCAGACTAGCTCTAGATACTAGTATTGTCTATGGCTTAACATAGGTCAAAGGACTTATGTTGAATACAGGGATCTGGACGTCAATGGTTACGTGAGACCCTTGATATTGTTCGCAAAATTAACGTTTTGAACGCTGGCTATTATGAAGATTAGTAAGTTTAAAGATTAACCTTAATATAACCTAAAATATTGTAAAACATTGTTGTTTAAACGAAAGACTATAAGCATATTAACTTTAAAAAAAAACACTTGCAAGATTTGGTTGTAAGATTGCTATTGACGTCCAACTAAATCGAGAGGCCAGGTATGCATGAGGTGCGGGGAAAGGGGGGGGGGGGGGGGGGTAACTATATGAGCTTAATCGTACCTCACCCCCGTACCTCATGCCTGCCCCGGCTCTCAATTAAGTTGTACTCCTATAGTGTTTTTAGCCCACGATAAGACATCCCGCCCCGCCACTTAATTTGACGTCCCACGTATTGACGCCAATTTAAGTGAGAGACTAACCGAATTTAAAGCAAAACTCAAAACCCACAATACAAATAAAATCGAACATTTTCATCGATAAAGCTAAAAAGCAAAAGGAAAGAAAATGAACAAAATATTTTTTTTTTCATTGGCAGGGCATATTTAATTGGTGCTCCATTTAAACTTCGTCAAGATCTGGGTGGTGATTCTCTCAACAACGACGGTCGCACGGACGAACGAGTGAATGTCCAAGCGGCGAGTTTAAGTAGTCCCGTCAGTGCGAACACAAAATATTTTAGCGCGTGCATTTTCAATTTAGCAGCATGGTTTCTGCCGATGGATCGAACATATAAGACTGCTTAATTGAAAATGCACGCGCTAAAATGTGTTTTGTTCGCTCTGACGGGACTACTTTAACTCGCCGCTGCGATTTCGCTCGTTCGTCGTGTATTGTTTTTGAGAGAATAGCACCCCTGTTCATAGAACTCCCTTTATTTGGCGATGTGTATTGAATTATACATACCGTAACATTCACTTTTTATATCCTTTTTTTTTTTTTTTTTTGGTGGATAAAAATCCGAAGAGCCTTGAATCCATTACTGGCAAGAAAAGGGTTTATAATTAGGAGTCGGTTTATTGATAAACAAGTAGCGATCCAGAACACCTTATCACACTTTTCCAGAATGAATCCTTTTAAAGGCCCGCGCACTCGTTTCATAACGTTCTGTTTATTCTCGTAATAAATCAGCCGCCACGAACGACATAAATTTAATCGCGGAAGACAAGGATCGATATCGCCCTTCCGTTTTAATCTGACTATCAACTAGGGACGAGAAGCGTTTGGATTAAGATAAGGTAAGGTAGGATAAAATGTTTGTCTTAACATGATTTTTAACATATTTTGAAACTCAGTCGAAGAATTTGACCAAGATTCGAATAATTTAAAGGTAATTGGGGCCAGTGCATTAACGGAGAAAGTGCCTCTATAATGTAAATGTTTAAATACTAATAGGATCCCGTTTTTACCCTTTGGATACAGAAAGAACCCTAAAAAACAAAACAAAAACACTGTTTGTTTAAGAAGGGCAGGTTACACCAAAAACAATTAGAAAAAATGTATTGCCAAATTCTTGACGTCTCTTCTAACATTAGGACTGTCGAAAGAGATCGCTTGGTACAGATAAGACCCCTATTATTCCCTATGTTTAATTGATCGATAGTATATGTTAGGTTAGTACAGTCTGTGGGCACTTAGGAGATGTTTCGGGTTTGTATTTCTTTCTCACTCGCTCTTAATAAAAGCGTATAAGAGCTAGTGAGAGACAAGTACAAACCCGAAACACCTTCTAAGAGCTATCGTACTGTACTAAAGTTGAAGGTATCTTTAGTGCCGGGTTCTCCACGTTTCGCACAAAATGATGTAACAAACTCGTTCTTACAAAAATATTCTAGTTAAAAAATATCACAATTTTCACAGGGAAGTTGCCAAATTGTAAGTGAGGTTATAAAGGATTACAGGCCACAGTTGCGACATAATCTTGGCACGATTTTCTTTTACATTAAACGGCGTATGTTGTTGACCTAAAAAACCTGAGAAGATCGTAGATTGTAATGAGCCTTTCATTTTTATGTTTAAGAACGTTTTACAAGACTAAAGTACGAGTACTTAAGTATAGTAAAAAAAAACTTGCTATTTGAATTTAATTTAATAAACCCATCTCACACGAGACTGATTGGCAGTGAAATTGGCTCACAATTTCATTTTCATCCACGATTCCAAAGAATTCTACTGTACGGTCCACAATCGCATTACCTATTTCATTTCTTTTTTTAGTTAGGTCCCAGCTATACTGCTTTTGTGTTTCATACTAGCGACCCGCCCTCGCTTCGCTTCGGTTTATCTGAGTATGGTATACATAGCCTATAGCCTTCCTCGATAAATGGGCTATCTAACACTGAAATATTTTTTCAAATCGGAGCAGTGGTTTCTGAGATTAGCGCGTTCAAGCAAGCATACAAACAAACAAACAAACTCTTCAGCTTTATAATATTAGTATAGATATGGTTCTCTGCTTTTGGGCAAAAATATGTTTGGTAAAATGTATGGTTTCCCAACCGTTCCATTTGCCAACTTTTTATCTGTAACTCTAAATAACTATCTCAGGATTTTTATAAAAACTAACCTACACTAAAATATTTACATTAACAGAAAAAAAGCGGGTTAGCAAATTAAACGGTAGGGTAACCATCGTACATTTTGCCAAATTTTCGACCAAAAAGGCAGGACACCGTTTCATATTCATTACCAGCCAACTTAAGTCTACACAAATGAATTCTACTGACGATATACCTATTAAGCTATTTAAATAGATATAGACACTTATTCAGAATGTAGGTATATGAAATAATCTCGTACAGAACGGTTAAATTTTAAATGCCTTCGCAAAAGCAAAGACCGAATTTGGCCCGTCCCTAGTCTCTGCCAGCTTAACGAATTTAACAAGAACTTAATTCTTGCTAAGCGAGCCTTAATTGACTAATCGGGTTCCGTGAGTGCGGATTGTTATTTCGGCCTAATCTAAAAGGGCCTGTTGTAGTTGAGGCCTTACTGAACTTGTTCCCTTTCTATTCTGGTACGGATTCCGATATAACAATCCTGTCACACTGCGGCTTGCGATCGGTTATATGTAAATTGTGTTAAAGTTTACATTGTAGAAGGGTACAAGTCTAAGTAAAAGCTGGTTTTATTTGTAACTTTATTAAAGAGTTGCATGACTCAAAATGGAATGGGTCTTTTTTCGACTTAACTTCGTTGTAATTCTAACGGTAGGCGATGCGATGTCAGACAGACTAAGGATTTGAATGGTAATACTATACGTTTAGTTTATCAACTCTTTAAATAAATTATGAATTAGACAACTAGCGAAATAAATGCTTAATCGATTTATCGATCAAATGTAATAGTAGGTAGTCGTTTTTAACAGTATAACCAAAAACCAGGGCTCGGATACTGGTTAAATTTTCAAACCGTTATTATGTACTTGACGCATAACATTTTTATTTCCGTTCGGTTTTCATAAACCTGTTTTAGGAAGAACCTATATACATTTCTTTTAGAATTAACCGGAAAAACCGGTTAATTCAGACGCATACCGCGCGCGTCTTCACATCAGATGTCAAAAAACAAGTTGCAACGAACGCGTTGGTTTGTCGAATTAAGGTTAAAATAAAGTTCTCAAAACGTTCGCGTTCCCTACAAAAGTTCGGAGCAAAACCGAAATAAACCGGTATTAACCGGTATTTCATAAACCGATTCCGAACCCTTCCAAAAACGAGTTACCAGTAGACCAAGTGGTGGACTAAAAACTGAACATCCCTAGTGCCTAGTTCATTATCTTAACATCGTAACATAATAGTAACTTAACCGTTAAATAAACCCTTTTAAAACCAATGTGCTTTTATATAAACGACCCATTTCACGTACACTACGGCGCATGATAGCAAATTGTATGACCATATGTGTATGATACGAGCTTGTTTTACGATAATCGCAGTCAAGGGTGGAATTTTGTTAGTAATTTTACGGCACTACTTGGATTAGGTAGGTACATATCTTTGTAGTGAATAAGTAGATTGTGTCACAAGGGAGCAAAATGACATATTTACGGCCAGGGCGTATATTGAATCCTGAGCGTAGTGAGGGATTCAAGTGTTAACGACCAAGATGGAAATAATTTTGCTACCGATGCCTCTATTCTAGTTATTACACGACTGCCCAAAAAAAAAGACTAATATTTTCATATGATATCATGATTAAGATTCAGATTCAGATTTTATTACTCAATATAACACAGTATAAATTACATTACATGTACTTAGGTACGATTCTTTATTTTACTTATCCACTCATATATAAACTGTCCCACATAGTATCCAATGAATAACCTACTCGCAACATGCAATATTCAAAGCGTTCGCATATGCAATTATAAACCATTGACAACCTCAATATCTGTTGCAAATCCAGCATTAATCCAGCTAACACTCAATTTGCAGGTAAACACCGAAGTGCAGTGTACAATACTACAATCGTATAGTATACACCGATGTAGCAACAGTATTGCATCGGCAAATCCGTCGGCGGCGCACCTAATTGCAGAAGACGGTTCCAATTCAATCGCCATCTCGAGATGAAAGCTACACAATGGAGCAAATTATTATTCGAAATTGGTATTGTAGTTGAATAGACGAAACTGCTATTCGAATTTGCGAGGCATGAGATGGAGACGAGATGAAATCTATGGTGCATTTGAGAGCGAATAAAATATCAAGGTTAAATTAATAAATGTCACAGGTTAATCTTACACAAATTGAACAAGTCGAAAACTAAGCTTGTAATATGGGTACTAGAAAACGATAATCATACCTACACAGAAATTAAACCTACTTTAAAAGACATAGAAAGACTCTACTCGAGCTTACTACCATATCTCGGGCAGATCATCGCAAAACATAGGTCAGTAATAAGAACGAAAGTCGTATTATTATTTCTCCATATGTTTGTGAAGGTATTTTCATTAACATTCTTTGTTTTTATATTCCTTTAACTATTTTATACGAATGGCACATCCTTTACACAATATTTCACGGACATTTTCATGATAAGAGATCTTGGCTTAACCGTCTCTAATTTCATATTTAAAATATTTAGAAATAACCATAAGTAAATAATTTTACTAATTTCAATCGTCACAAAACTGTTTCAGGAATGCCTGCCACTTTGACAAAATTATGACAAATATGCAACTGAAAAAAGTTAAATTACGATAATATTCGCTTTAGATAATTATAATCTTAGGTATTAAGACTATTGAATCTTGTTTTATTTCCATATCTGTTTTTGCGATGACCCGTCCGAGCTATGCTAATCACACGAATATTTGCTAATACCGAAATCGAATCCGAATTTGTAGGCAAGGCCACTATCACTTACCGTCGAAAAAATTAAAAGTTCAATCCACTATCCCCCAAACGAATTAAGAGCTAAAAAAATATGTTCCATTAAAAATTACCACGCTAAGTTAACTGCGCAAACATTTATAACGAGAAACAAACGTAGGTACCTTATTCAAATAGCTATGGCTTTCAGCAAACTGTAATATCTATTCTCGAGGGAGCGTAGCAATTTCACGGACTGAAAGGTACTTATTATATAAAACTAGCTCCTACAGGAGATGCATATTCGTTTATTTTCGAAGAAGCGAAACTCTAGAGACTATACCTATAGCTATAGTTAGTTTCGTAGTGTCCAAATCTTGATTCTTTTGCATCTGAACTTCTGCTTGCGACGTCGTCCGCGTAGAATTCGAATCTCGTTAATGTGTAGAGCCAGGGTACCCTACCCTAATATGCTTTTTTCGTTACGAATTTCAAGTTGCATGTTTGTGTTTTTGTCTCAAAGTCAGTAGGAAACAAAAACAGTTAAATGTTTAGAATAGTTTACGTAATCTTAATCTTACGGAGGAACATTGACGGCCAGTCTAAGAGCATTTCTGTTGTAACCACTGTATTTATTTATAATCACGTTCTAAACCAAAAATAGTCAGGTTTTATCAACTACAACGATCTCCACTATCATTTATACGAGTGGAAATTACAAAATTTCGTAATAAAAAGTAAGGATCTCGGACTTCCAGACATTTTTCAGACCAACTCATCTCTGTGAAGCAGAAATCTATTTGCATGCAAAATGTTCGCTAGTTTCACTCAGTATTTGAACAGCTTATTCAATTACTTGAATCGCACGGGATGATTAAGTATGATTAATATTTCATGAGCTAGCATTCAAGATGAAAAACCGGACAAGAGCATGTCGGACCTTGCTCAGTGTAGGGTTCCGACGCCGTTACTACAAACACAATTACAACTATCTCGAAAAACAACAAGAACGAATTTTCAATTAAAAGTTACTTGGTGCTGTCTAAGATTATTTTTAGTACGTACGAGTATAAACGCTTTAATCGCCTGTACTGTATGTCAGGAACCAATCTAGTTTACTTAGTCGTGATAGTTTTCCTTTTAAGAGATTTTTGTTACTAGTAAACTTGATGATGTGTGTGGGCATGTGACCATTGTGACCTCTTGCATGTAGTTGTAACACATCTGTATAGACTGTTCGACATTCTAAATTTGAAATTTGACGCACATATTAGTGTTTTACACAACTAGGTACAGTCAACCAATTTGATTCCTAGGCCACTATGGACTTTGTCAACGTGACGTTGTAAACCAAAACATAGGGAGTCTCCTACGTTTTGGTTGACAACGTCACTTTAACATAGTCCAAAGTGGCCTAGAAATCAAATTGGTTGACTGTACATGCATTTACTTGTGTTTTCACCTACAACTACTGTAAAATATTGGTAAATCCGGATCCAACGCCCTGTCAAACTCACTTTCCCCGCGCCGACAATGCCAGTCAAACGCAGCTAAACATATCAAATGGCTGTCCACACACAAAGCGGCAAATATAGGCGATCACAGCCGCGCCTCCGTTTGTCCAGCGAGGCGCGACGGGAGCGGCCCGGGACACGCACGTGATTTAACTAATGCACTTTAGAGTTGCGGTATTTTAGAGTACCTAGTGGTAACGCTACCAACAATGATTTAGTAGGGTCTATATTTTCTGCGACAAAATTGAAGTTCATCATATCTCAAATTATGTTCCGTTTATTCGCAGTTACGTTTTTCGCGAGTCATATTTGTCGAAAGTCATAAAAAATATATTCACACAACTTTTAATTTCGTTATTATATTACTTGTCGTAGCGATTCCAAGGATTTAAGTGGTTATACATACAATTGTAGAACCTAACGTTGAATAAAACCTGATGCTCTCGCTCATTTCACAGAAACTTGAGGCAACAAAATGATTTAAGAATGTATGCCCTAAAATATTTGAAAATAATTATTGATATGCCAATAAATATCAAATTACAGTTAGAATTTAGTAATGTTATGCGGTTCAATTTTTATGACTAACGATACTTATGAGCATAAATAATATGGAAAACAATTTGTTAATTTCAGAATGTGATACTATCAAATTATGGCAAAGGGACAAAGGGATCGATCGTTTCGGTACCTACTAAATAGGGTAGATATTTGATAAGAGTGAAATTAAATTGGTTTTTCATCAACAACAGACAAAAATTATAAAAATACTACGAAAACATCAATCTTTTATTAATGTTTGCTATTTTAAGATGTTTAAATTCATAAAATCCAACAATAAGGACGTTGTTTGATTGTGACGTCACAAGTAAGTAATCCCTACAAATTCCATAGTAACGGAGCGTTTTTGATGTTTCATAAAAAGATCGACTTTTGTCAAATACCGTATTGACGCACAGACGCGACTGTCCTCGTGTAATACTAATATTACAAGTCAGTGTCGATTGTCTTTCATTTTTAGTTTCTTTCTACACATATGCGCATACGCAAGGTTGAAATTATTTAAATACAGCGAGGAAAATAACAGTTAATGCATATGCGACTTTATTCTGCCCTGCAATCAATTCTATTCGTTATTAAGATATATCACGAACGTAGCTGTTATGTATTATACTGGCTGTAAAAACGCAATTGGTTGTTGAATGTCCAATGCACGTGCAGCTTTATTTATAGCGATGGAGAGTTCAATCTGCTATGTTGATTAAACTACATATGAGCCCTTTAAATTCAAGAAGTCATGAGAGTAGATTATACAATTAACTTGATAATGCGACTGCTTTGATGGTCTAGTTGTAAAATCTGCATATTGTGGTACGGAATAAGTACCTAATAGGTTCGAACCTGTAGGCAATGTTTGTAAAATGAGAACATTTGTAACCAAGTCATGAACGTTAAACACCTAAAATATCTTCACTATCTTGCATCCGCAGTACAGAGAATACTTACTTAGAAATAGAACCTTTTTAATTGTACTGTTTCTTTGTAATGTTTTTGTCTGGTGTAGGTACCTACATTAAAGTGTCACGGAAATGAGTTCCTAGTCCGCTTTGGGCTATGTCATATTGACACTGTAAATAAAATCATAAGATGTCTCTTATGTTTTGATTGATTACGTAACTTTGACATAGTCCAAAGTGGTCTAGGAAATAATTTCCGTTTGAAAAATACACAGACAATTGACTCGGGGATTAAATAATAGGTATGTACAGAAGACCGAGCGATAGCAAGATAAAAATATGAACAATTTAGATAAAGCCTACAAATTGTCGATAGCAACATTAACCCATAGGTAGTTCATATATCAACCCTTAACAGAATTTTCGTAAGAAATTCCAAACCTATTAACAATAACATCAGTTTATGATTAGAAAGTAATAGAAATTAAAGCATGTTATAGAGATAGAGGATGCATAACAAACTTACTATGCGAGTTGGACTCGCGCACTGAGGGTTTCTTACAGCCCAGCTCGTACCTACCTGGTGGGTTTTTTATAATTCGTTGGTTTTCTTTAGGAATTTGCACTATTACAGTGAACAGTTGTGAAAAAATAAAAATAAAAACCTTACCATGTTCCGGTTCCGTACCAAAAGGTTTTTTTAATTTTATTTAAAAAAATATAGACAACACGGATGAGGAATTTTGATTTTATTCCGATATAGCTGACCTAATCCGCGAGAGTAAGAGATTTATTTGTTCATTTCTTGCTGATGATCAATCAGTCAAAAAAACTTCAGTCCTGAGCCTTGAGTATAAGTTGCAGATCACGCGTCAAATCTAACTTTCTATCCACATCAGGTTAATTGTAAACCCAGTACAACAAGAGAAGTGTAAAAGTTAAGCTACACTTACTAAAGAAAAAAAAACATTTATTCACTACAGGCACAAGACACACAGAAAAAAGTAAAAACAGAAAACAGCAATAAACAAGTAGTTAGTGTGTCTTCGCGGTAGTGAATCGGACACTGGCTCAGCGTAATACTGAGGTGCTGAAGTGTAACTAAGATATACCCAGTGACAAGTAAATAAAATAAGATTTATCTAGTGACAACTTGACAAATCACAAACGCTTATAACCGTAATTTATTTGTGGACAAAAAAACGCGCTATTAGTAAATGCCGTTTCGGTAATATCGGTATATTACAGGAAATTTCAAACCTATCGTTGCGCGAGGTTAGTTGTTAATTAATGTAATAACCCGCTCGGAAACTGGCCGGTAATGCAAGCTAGGGCCCGGTACCACGCAACTAGGGAATGCAAATAACCAGTTATAACCAGTTTTAACCAGTTATAACCGGTTTTAACCGGTTATTTTCATACAAAAGCGGTTATTAACCGGTTAAATTGCATTCCCTACACGCAACTACAGGTGACAAGTTGCAAATTACGATGGAAAATGTATAAATTAAGGATTATTATTATTATTTAGATAAGTTCAGTTTAGCTATGTCAAAATATATATAGAAATGGCAGGCCATGGGTCCGGTATCATGTAACTCCGGGAGAGGTGACAAGTTACTAGATACACAAAGTGACAAGTTATACATTATAATGATAAGGTTATAACCTTAGTTTGTGTGAGTGGTGAAACCCACTATTCCTTGTTAAATTACGAAACGGTATTCTCGTACGAAATCTTCCCTACATAGGATAAAACGAAGTCGTTTCCTGCCGTCTACCCCTCCCTTTGTATGTACGTGTAGATCTTTGAAACCACGCAACGCATTTTAATGCAGTTTTCATCAATACCAAGAGGAAGGTTTTTATTTTTAATAAATTCTAGATTATGTACGGAGTTCACAAAAAACACAAAAACCGAAGCGAAGCGAGGGCGAGTCACTAGTTACAAATATACCTCAACATCAGGCTAACTGTTATATTATATTAACTAGCGAACCGCCCTCGCTTCGCTTCGCTTTATGTATGATATATAGCCTATAGCTTTTCTCGATAAATGGGCTATATAACACTGAAATAATTTTTAAAATCGGACCAGTAGTTCCTGAGATTAGCACGATCAAGCAAACAAACAAACTCTTCAGCTTTATAATATTAGTATAGATTACATCTATAACCATAATTACATGCGATTATCTACAATAATGATGCTGTAAAATTGTGTTCAGTGAATATTCGTGGTCGCCGTAAGGTTTCCCGAGGTAGGGTCCCGCGTCCCGCCCCCGCCCCCGGAGTGATTGCATTAACTAACAGCGCTGCAGCGATGCAAACCGACGCCGCAGCAAATGCACCGTGGATACTATCAGAAGGTTGCACTTGTGTGATCCGACTCAAGTAATAACTATACATATAACAGCGCTCCTTATTTCTTCAATAAACAGATTTTCATGAAACATAGCAAAGAACCAACCCGATGAATAAACATCCCAACAGATTTTTCAGGTTCAGAGTTTTATAGCACGGTACCTACTTAAGACTAAAACGAGATATGGAGTCGACATTCATAATAAAACTCACCCCATACTCATACTCATCTTCAATCATTTATGGCATTCCACAATTTATTTATATCATTAATAAAGATATTAATTCCTTACTTTATACATTGCTTGGTATGCTTCAACATTTTTAGATGATACCTAGACACATGATCATGATGATATTACCTTCATAAAAAACAAGTTTATTTAAATGTTTTATTAAATAAGAGCACTTGAAATAATTAATTATGCAATAAATAATTAAGAACGAGTATAAGGAGAGTTTTAATTTTAATATCGATTCCATAGCTCGCTTTAGTCTTAAAGTGGTATAAATCACCAAACTCTGGTTATTACACATTTAGGGATACTCTTTGACGCTATAAGATCATCTATTTAACTACCCTTCTTACACATTCAGTAAACGTAACGTGCATGCGCAGGTTTCACGAAATTTGTCCTTAACGTAAGAGCAGCTATAGAAAGCACTCAGGTAATGCACCTAAGTTAGAAAACTTACACATACAGGGCGTTCACCAGGGATTGAACTTGGTATCTTAAGATCACGAGTCGACAACTCAAGCTTTGACTCTTAAGTGAAAAAGTTCGCAAACCCTGCTTTAAAGCCCTTACTGCAACGACCAGCTACCAGTGAACCCTAGGGACGGAACCACCAGCAAAGTTGGAAGTTCATAAGCAGGGCAGAGATAAAAAAACACGAGACAATCTCACACAAAATTGACGAATTACCAAACTAAGCTCATGGCTGGTGCAGTTAGCCTTATAGTTATAAGTAGCTGCATACTTTTGTACCTTGTTGCTTTAACACCTATGCTACGAGTAGATTAGTGCAGCAGTCCAATTAAAGTGACAAAGCACTAAAGTATACAGCTACTTAAAAGACCGACCGTACTATTGGTAAGTAACTAGACAACGAAAAACACAACTACTACATACCTAAGCAAACATATTTTTCCTTTTTTTTACTCTTTTAGAGGAATTCATAGAAATTCTCTAAGACTCAGGAAACAATACTAGCGCTTGTCAGACAAATATTTTCCCGTATCGGAATCGAACCCGGCACCGCTAACTTCGTAGGCAGAGTCACAAGCAACTAGGCGCTGGTAGACGTGTAAAAGAGCCCTCATGTGGTAGGCCACGGTTTTTGTTTATTGAATAAATATTTTGAATTTTGAATTTGAATTTGAATTTTGAATTTTGCTAGACATTTTCAACCCGTTTAGTTTCATTAACATTTTACATGTCCAGCAGATTATCAATAATTACTGACGTGATTGACTGGCTGATGGACAACGCACAGCCTAACCAAGGGACTTGAGTTTTGGAAACCATATTCCTTGGGTATCCTAGAGGTTCCCTAACAAAGGATCTTGCGAAAATCAACCCTCAACGGAAAGAAAAGGGGAGCAAACGGAAAACGAGTTCTACGTGTACAAATTCGCGGCCTCCTACAGAGGAATATAAAACTCTTAGAAGTAAACTGAAAGGTCTCATCGCACTAACAGGAAATACAAATAGAACGTGCAAGCGAACTCGCAAGAGGAAAATAAGTAGAAAAATATTTGATTGTAAAAGGAAACTAGTTTTCCCGGCACGAAATATTTTACAAGTGGCCGCAGAATTACAAATTCAGAATTTTTTGCTTCAATTCCTAACGTTTCGCTGTAAAATGATGCTATTTCTTCGCAGGCTAACTAGCTGGAATTTGAAATAAATAAAATTGCGCTTTAAGAAAATGGAGGTCAGTAGTAGGTACTCGGTAGATTCAGTGCACTCTCTCAGTCTTTAAGGAAATTCTAAGTTTCAAGTTTATTGTAAGTACTCAAAATGAATAAGCGTTGTTTTCACATATAAATTTATGGTATTTACGGTGATATTTTATATAATATATATTGTAGTAATTAAAACTTCAGCTTGCAGCGATTGCAACTTTCCTTTGCAACTTTATAAATAAATAAATATGGTCCCTCTTTGGTCGGCACGTAGGCAAAAACCCATTACTGCAAGAAATAAAGATTCTACTAGTATTTATAAAAATTTTACGACCAAAAAATAGTGGAACATGTTATTTTCTTCAGATGTGACGTCACCAGCAATCTCATCTAACCGATTACGAACAAAACCGGGGCGTAACGAGATCGTTGGCAACCGGAGCGCGAGCAATTTCACACAATTGGAAGCAAATAAACTGCAGTTCGCGCGACACTGGCTAATGTCGTCTAACGAAAGAAGGCGGCTAACTGGAATGTAGCCGATACATTTTATACTCTATCGGCAACCTATTAAAGTTTAAAATGTTTATACTATAACTATGCAGGTAGCCGCCTTTTTTGGTGGGACACGCGTATTATAGGAAATAAAACATAATAATCCTAAATTCTTTTAAATTTACAGATTTTTTAATAACCATAAAATATTTCTTGGAATGAAACAAATAAAAAAACGGAAACGCACAGACATTCAAAAATCGTCGTTTTTGGTGAGAAACATTATAGCCTGGACCTAAATTAGTAGGCATGGAAAAAATATAACACACTCATTACATACGAGTACATACACGATTAAAGCATGCATCGGTTCACAATCCTCTTAAAATTTTTTTTTTTTGTACCTATTCAAAAACATCAAAGATTCTCATCAGCAATACTTCCAATAGAATAAAGTTTAGTAAACCACGCTGGCTTATTTAGTTGAAAAATAACTCCATTCAATTGAAGTATCAGTGGTTTTTTCTAATTGATTTCATCGATCACGTAAATTGAAGTTCTCTTTTTGAAAGGTGCCATCGCCCATTTAGTAGAGCGAGCGGTTGTCACAATAGAAATAAAACAGCTATAGATGACCGTCGAACGTCAACCGCCATTCGACACGGCAGCCGTTTATTGGAAACGGTTTGTGTAACGTCTAGATTGGTCGCAAAATAAAAGCATCGAGGCTAACTTTGTTGTTTTATTTATTTAATCATAACATGGATATCAATCTCGTTGAGTTCTACTTATAAAGTAGGTTTACTTAAGACTGCACCGAGCAAACGTCGAGCGTCCAGTGGCGCCCTCATTACTTTTATTGTGTTTTCTAATTAACTAAAGCATTTCCTTGCAATCAAACGATACTTTTTTGTAGCGCAAGTAAAAACACAATTTATGGGATACGTAACAAACTTTAATATCAATTACCCTTTGAGTAGTCAGCTTCACGGGAAAAGTAGGCCACTTTTTTCCGTTAAGGTGATAACTCGAAGGTGAATTGTTATTAAACTATGTGATATACCCTATAAGTTGTGTTTTCATTTGTAGTACAATAACCTACCGACCAATTTCAAGAAAATACTTTAGTTTATTAGAAAACACAGTAATAGTAATGAGGGCGCCACTGTACATCCGGCGTCCGCTCGGCGCAGTCTTAAATAGGTAGTTTAATTTGGTTGCTTCAATAAGTTATTTTATATTTTGTCCCACTTATTTTCAATTTAAAAGGAGGTTAAAAGAGCGCCTCGGCAAAAACCCCCCGTATTTCATTAAGTTAACCATTGAAATAAAAAGTATACCGCAAACGCTATGCAAAGTCTGTTTTGTTTTTTTTACAAACAGAAATTAGACTGCACTTTTAAAATGCCTTGTACAAGTCAGAGCAGCTATAATTCTCGTGATTTTATACGTGTTTACCGTTCTCTATATTTTTCCCGTTAGGGGGTAAAATTACGAATAATCCCTTCTTAGGCAACCTAAGGAAAAATTCCTCTCAATTTAAAATTTGGTCCGGTTTGGGCTGGGCCTATCAATCAATCAATCAAAACATGGAAGCGTGTTGTAATATGTATAAATATTTAGGTAGATATAGACCAGGTAGTGTCAAAGACGTCATGGAAATACGAATAGGTACATAACATGTAATTAATTACTATAGCTCCTACGGGTTTCCAATTATGTGTTTAATGACTAGCGCCATAGGTACTCGCCGGAGCTGCGCAATTTTGCGGCAATTCACCCATCGACGTGCGTTATCATATTTAACGAGATAGACACGACACTTGGCTTTCTATGTCACTACACAAGTGAGAGCTCGATCACCGCCCAGACAACTAGTCTCGCTACCGACAGAGATTAAGATGTATAACATAAGCAAGCTCAACGCAATTTCACGGTGATTACTCTTGTTTATTACTCACCATTTCGAGATATCACTCGCCTCAACATGTGGCCGAACCGGCGAGCGCCCATGCACCTCCGTTGCTCCCGTGCCACGTCATCCAAATCACTATCAGTAGCTGTATCACAATCACTGTCATCATCTGACATGAGAGATCCACGCTTATCACTACATTTCCCCTCACTGAAACACAACGTCGGCTCACTGGCCCCGAAACTCTTCGCACCCCACTCGTCGTTGAACAAATCGTCTAAATTAGTCTCTAGCAAACCTTTGGCACTACATATCACTTTGCTTTTAGCTTCGTTGTGCGACGAGATCGCATCAACGCTTATAGAAAGGCACTTCTCACGTCTCACGGTTTTTGCATCCATTTCATTCGCGATATTGTCGTGTGTTTTTGTTCGTTGTTTTATGCGGAATGAGTTATGGGACACTATTTTCAGGTCCGGCGCGGGTTTGTCCGTCGACAGGCTCAAGTCCGGCGTCATTTTTTGCGGATGGTTAGCGCGGAAAATGTTAGATAGGACTAGCATTTTCAAAGTTTTCAGGGTTTTCATAACTTTGAGACATTCCATCACTGCATTCCTTGTTCACTGTAGACTTGTGGATGTAAGAACCGAGATGGGTTTGTGTTTGATGCAAATATCAGGTGTCGTGGCGGCATATTGGATTTTGAGGCGCCTGTTGCAGGGCAGGTGCATACTTTATGGATCGTGGGCATTATTGAAGCGTATAGAATATTCCGGTGGCCGGCTTAGGTGGTATGTTGTTTGGAACGACGACGCGACAGCCCTGAATAAATAAAATGTCACGAAGAGCTGCCTTTGTGCAGTTCAATTTACCTTCGCAATTTTAATATTAAATCAGGTTTATGTCAGTATTTCTCTGCTTATAAATCAATTTAATTTTAGAACACAAGAAACTGAATCCTTACTTTAGTATAATTTATTAGTGAAGTACGGAATAACGTTTTTCACATAGCATCCCCAGCACTTTTTGCATAAGTATTAAATTTGTACACACTGCTAAATTAACTAACTAGATAAAACCCGTTTATATCCTCGTGCCAGACAAAATGACTAATAATCTGTGATGCCGATGTCAGATAATAAACTGACTTACTTACCATATTTTTTAACAGACTTCAAAATTCAAAAAGAAGGAGGTTTGCAACTCGTCACGTTAGTATGCTTTATCAGACGTTTAATCTTACTGTGGCACTTTTACAAAATCGACCATATTTTTCCTATTATTGCCATAGACATTCAGAAAATGACGCATTGCCCCATAGTAAACTTTTTCGAAGAGCCAAGGCACACTGGTTTACAAAATTTTCAAGAAAGGACCCCAGAAAGCCAGCTTATCTCGCTTTAAGCGCTTGCTCCAGGTCCATCTGTCTCAGGAACAAAGCGCTTTCGGCTGATTACGTTTCCGCCACGCGAACCTTATCAGGGGCTTTAGCAAAACTGATTTACAGTTTCAGAACGTGTTTGAAAAGGGGCCTTATTCATGTGGGGTTTTCTATTGAATGTAATCTGCCCCGTCCCTGCTCGTTCTATAAAAATGAAATTAATGAAAAGTTTATACATTTACACACTGCGAAAACTTTGAAAAATTAGTTGATTTGTAGAGGTCTATGCTAGGGGTCAAACATAGAGAGGCTTGGGGAGCTATGGTGAACAGAGCAACCGCTGGTTGATTGGAGAAAAAGAATAATGAAATGTTATATATATTTTTTATGAGTAGACGTGGTAGCAAAAAACAAAAAAAGTTAGCACTATATCTTTTTTTTCCTCACGTCAAATCAAGCTTAGACTACTTGTAGACGAAACGACATTTTTTTTTTATTGTAGTAATGGATCATATTTCCTGTTTCCTATCCTTTATTAACAATCGTGACAATGACACGTGACAGGTGACATTTCCATGTACATCTCGCAGCTCAGGTGAATCCCATTGACGTAGGAACTTGTCTACTTAGCAATGCATTCCGGATTGTCACTTGTCACCTAGTTTATAAAAATACAATGATGTCAATAATGTCGTTGCTTAATTTTTCGTAGTTACCTTGTCTCTACTGTATAACCCGCGGAGATTCCGAACTAAACTGAAGGTAGAACTCGCTACACAAATAAACGCTTAATTAGAACGGAACATCAAAACAAACGGCGGTTCCGAACTTGCAGCGGCGGTTTTACAGGTACAATACAAATATCCAAAACTCAACTCTAGTTTAGTCTAATTATTTAAATTGCTCAAACAATAGTTCTCGCCGTCTCTATATTGTTATATCCTCTAGAATTGTTTGTTAAATCCTTTTCTTCGTGAAGCGTGATAGAAATTGAAGGTGCCACTTTCTACGGTAAAACTGTTTTCTTATGGCAACCCTATTGTATTTTTCTTTCGATGTAATATATACTTTCGATATATTGACCAGCCTTTTTTTAATGTCATCACTACTTAACATTATCGAGACATTGTGGTACACACAGCAACACATCTAGCTATACACTTCAGAAATCTAAAATTTTGCGTGAAAGAGAGTCGCACTAGAATCGAATGTTGTTGACATAATACACATATGTACATCTCTTTCTTTTTCTCTCTGCTCCGTCTTTAATGGTTAGTTAGGTGTGTTGTTGTGTGTACAGTGTGGTGTACAACCTACTCCACAAACAATAAATATTTAAAAACAAAGAACCGGCCCAAAACTTAAAAATTCTGTTGACTTTAAATGGACCACACTTGTGATATAATCATAAAAAAATAATCATTAAAATCAAGTATCATACACGTAAAGAAATTAGTGAGAAAGATGAGATTTAATTTAATATACTTAACATACTAATAGCTCAAAACCAAATGGTTATCTCCTCGAATATTTTATAAAATTCACTGCTGAAGTGAACATAGTAAGATTATATAAAGGTTGAGCGCTTCGTCGGGCCGCGGGCACAATCCAAGTTTCCCAATTCCAGGTTTAATATGGAATGAGCCGTGCTGGGGACCATAGAGTTTGCGTAATTAACTCAGGATCGATTTTACTGAGGACAATGTTGCCATGTTTAAATTTTACACGTGGGAATAAGCTGATAATTATGTTGCGATTCAGTAAGTATGATAATAAATTACTTCCTTTTCCATATTATACTTATTAGTAATTTTTCGAGCATAATAATTATAATTTAAATTAATAGATATAAATCTATATTTAAAATAAGAATAAAGTATTAAAGAATTATACGTTTAAATAAATAGGACTAGTTAATTTTGTCTTAAAAACCATATGAAGTAAAATAAAGTAGGGACGGCAACAAAAACTAGTAAGTACCAAAAATTTAAATTAGATTAATCTTACGACCTAAAAGATCAATATACCTACCTTGTAATACTATAGGTACCTACTGTCCATAGACATCTCCAACTTTCTGCAACCGATTCCCAGATGACAATGGCCCCGGTAAGATTTGATTTGAAGCAATCAGTCTCTGTCAACTTCTCGGTCGATGCTAATCGACTGTTTCGTATATATAAGGTGCTAACAAATTAGTTACGGATATTTTAAGAGATAATACATTACATTAAAACAATTTACTTTTAACTGTAATTAAGGAACCTTTGTATATCATTTTATTGTTTTAATGTACCGAACAAAAAATATAAATTATAATTAATCTTTAAAATAATCACCCCTATTATGTACCTGTCAAGATGTTTAACACTGTTTGTCAAAAGTTGTTTTTCATAAATGTCATTATGATTCGGCGGGAAAACTGTAGGTTATTAAATACTAGCATCTGAATGATAGTTTAAAGAGGTTCTAGAATGTCTAAAGAGGTCTCATTTAATTATCTTATTAACAGGGTGTTTTAACGTAGCAAATTTGTTTCCTACTTTTCTCCAAAAAAACATAAGAAAACCTATGATGTTTCATAATTAAATGTACTCCGAGAGCGGAGTACTATCAGCTGTAAAAATATCGGTATCTAATTTGTTAGCACCTTATATACCGAGCGAAGGTGCCATGTCAGGACGCCACTTAAGCGGTTAAATTCGTCAATTCGAATCGAAATTCGAGTTATTCGGAAATCAAATTCAAAACCTAACTAAAAACTTGAAGGGCTTCATAAAGTTTTGCTAAATTGGTTTTAAGAAATAAATTTGTGTTAAAGCCAAATCCCAGCTGTGCCGGAGTTTAAATTCTGCCATCATGATTTTAGCATTTTTTTACGATGACGACGATAATAAATATGCACAGGGGTCGAAGTGTCCCTACATAAACTTGATGTATTCTGCGTTAATACTGTTAGAAACTGAACAAACAGTTTAGGTCATCATAAGAATAAGTTTTAATATTAATAATAAAGAAGACATAAAGAAAAACCCTCGTTAAAACAGTCAAACAAATAATATTTACTTACAGTACGTCAGTTTAAAAAAACGGCAAAATTCCTAAACATTTTCGTTAAACCATTTGTACCTTATACTGTCATTATTACTTAATTAAGGGGTTCATATAGTAAACAATTCCTAACCCAGATATTTTAAAATTTCGATTAGATTCGATATTCGAATAAAACATATACCTATTTTGTACAAAATATCTAATATTAAAAATACTGGCCACTAATCTTGCGGCATAATTACTGCCAGTTTAGTTTATAAAAGCCTACCGTTATTAGGATAGTTATAAAATTTAAAAGGTCCTTCGGTTTTTTACTTCTCTCTCTTTTTTTTTACATATTAGGCATATATGCGACACCAACCGACTGTAATGTAGTTTACCATTTGGCGTTATCGAAGATTTGAATAAACATGCCGTTACTAGGAATGACACATTGGTTCTCGTGGCAGCGTATAGCTACTGATAAAACTGACTCACGACTGATTTCGCTAGGGCCTTCTCCTGAAATAACACGGTGATTAACAGAATTAGATAACGGCTGATAATTGATTTGCCGCAGATTTTTCCTAAGAAGTCAAAAATACTTTGCATTAATTAAGAATAGGTACTTATTTCACTGAAATATTACGTAACGATATTGTAGAGTCAAAGCCGAAATAGAGTAGAATTCTAGAAATATAGTAGTTTTTCTTTAGATTGACTTTGCCTCTATATCAGTTGTACAATGGCGTTCTTATGGAAAATATACAAAGAAACAGTATTTGCACCTACGACTTTTATTTTGAATGTACGTAATAAGCTAAAAATATATTTACCACACACATTTTTATATTCATATTTATAAATTGTTAATCAATGAGAGTGAGGACTGCACATTACACACAGTACCTTAATACTTCAGTTGGTCAGAACAATCGTAAATTCGTGTTTCAAAAGACATCATTTTTAAGTCACCTAAATTCCATTCGATATTCGAATGAAGCACTGACATTTCGCACGAAATTACATAGTTACGTTATGTTGGCCACACTGTCCACTTTTGCAGCGAGTTAATTTTTAAAGCGGGCATGCACTGTTGTCGTTGTCGTTAGTAATGTAAAAACGTACGTGGGCTGTTTCAGAATAGGGGTCCGGAGCTACTACTGGTTGTCGCGCGGAAATACTTATAATGGTCCTATTTAAATTCAGTACATTCATATGGGAGCCCGTTGTTTTCATAATTTTTTTGCTCAAAATGTCTATGTTGGCATAATTATTGATAGTCATAATTTTTATATTCCTGGAACCATTAACTTTTCAGATTTTCTTAGATATACGTGCAGACAAGACTAGGTTACGTTAAGTTCGATTTATAAAATCCTGAAAGTCACAGTTTCTTAAATAAATACGTTATGACATGCTATAACTATGAGCTACAATAATAACACCTATAATATGACCATTATGACTAAGAATAATAATGGCAGACGATGTAGACTCCATTAATATACTCGATTGCATATTATATCAACGCAACAACGCTTTTATTTGATTTTAGCAGTAATTCGAACTCATTAGGATAGGGCTTATAAAATTCATAACTTAGTTTAAGTCGAACTCTACAGAGGGGTCCAAAAGTCGCACACGGTCAAATTGAATTCGGCAAGGCTGAATTACACACGGCGAGTTTGATATGTGTGCTGTTTAGTGAACTTTTTTAAATAAATAAATAAACTAGTTTCATACTTTCTAGTTTAATATATGCTAGAAATAAAATAAAAGTTGGTCGGTAAAAACTCAAAAATTCAAAATTAAATATAAAACGCAAAATTGAATACAAAACAAACCAAACATAAAATTCAAATTATAAAACAGCACCACCCATAAAGTTACTACAATTTAATAAAGCGAATATTTAGTGATATTACACATGGTAACCCCGCGATGGCGAGGTGTATCTACCTCCATTATGCAGTGGCTTATGCCGGCCGCCGGCTTTTTGTCCTAATCTCGTTTACCATACGTGTGGCGACTGCAGCAGCACCCGACCACTCTCTGATTCACTACTTTTTAACCTTTACACTAACTCATGTGTTGCCATAGGTTTTATTTAACTACAGTGGTAGGAACCAGGAAAGTTTATGTTTGTTGTTTGGTAACTATCCAATATGTAAGGATATATCAGAGGCTATTCTACTGAAAAACATATCGTGTATTGTTTTTTTACTCGGCCGCTATTACCGATAAGTAATTAAGAGCTATCGTCGTAATATAGTACGATAACAAGTCAAAAGCAATATAGAATTAACCCAGTAGAGTAGATGCCTATTTTTGCATATCACTTGCTAGAGATAGGAGTGTGTCTTTTCTTAGTTAATAATTATTATTTTCGATTTATTCTTCACAAGATGTACAAGATGTTCAGTGTCTAGTAACTATACAGGGTGTTTGGCAGTCGGGTTTAGGGGTTTTAAGGGATGATAGTAAGGGTCATTCTGAATATTTTTGACCACATTTACTATTATGCTAAGTTTCACGGTTTCCGAGATATTGATCATTTTAATAGGATTTTTTGTAATTTTTCCTTATGTCAGTGATACGAAAAACCCCTTAATTCAAGTATTAATTTTAAAAAAAACAGTGTTTTCTTGCATGACTTGAATCACTATGAAATAAGGAAGTTTTAAAGCTACATGCCATTTTTTTTTCCTTACAACTTTTTGAGTAAACGCGCAAGAGTTACTTTCTCCGTACTAAGAGAACCCCGCGTTTGTTTTTCACCAAGTATATGGAAAAACCAATTTTGTGAGGTTACTCAAAAAGTTGTAAGGAAAAAAAAATGGCATGTAGCTTTAAAACTTCCTTATTTCATAGTGATTCAAGTCATGCAAGAAAACACTGTTTTTTTTTAAATTAATTGTTGAATTAAGGGGTTTTTCGTATCACGGACATAAGGAAAAATGACAAAAAATCCTATTAAAATGATCAATATCTCGGAAACCGTGAAACTTAGCATAATAGTAAATGTGGTCAAAAATGTTCAGAATAATCCTTACTATCATCCCTTAAAACCCCTACACCCGACTGCCAAACACCCTGTATAATTAAACAAAAAATCAGTTGTCATACAATTAAATTGAACTTTGTCTAAATTAAAAAATACGGATTCAATTTTTTTTCAAGCATTGTCAACAGAATATAATGATTGTAACAATGACTTAAGGCCCCTAGTGCTGACCTATTTTGATTGGCCTATAACTTCCCGGAAGCATGTCACGTCGAATTTATGTTCCCCTCATCTCGCTGGAGACATCGCTTGCCAATACCATAGGACGTTCACTTATTCAG
Source organism: Acleris laterana (assembly GCA_963966035.1). Classification (NCBI taxonomy): domain Eukaryota; kingdom Metazoa; phylum Arthropoda; class Insecta; order Lepidoptera; family Tortricidae; genus Acleris; species Acleris laterana. Next base: position 5,456,689 of record OZ014451.1, read on the forward strand.
TCAATATCTACTTCTTTTAGATTAATGATAGTGAGTTAACATTATAAATGGGTAACCAGTCAATCAGGAAGAAGAGGTGTCAGGTGAAAGTGGGGGAAGGAGGATGAATTTTCCGAAGGCCATACCACAGTCCCTTGGACATATTTATCGTATTGTTTATAACTCCGCCGCCATTACTGTCAAGTATATAAGAGCTATCATAACGTTGACAATACGATAAGATAACGAGCAATATGATGACCGAATGAAAAGCGGTAACAACACGATCATGTAGGCAAAAGGCAAGTTTCACACGTGACATACCATTTTGTACTCGCCTTTGCCGTTCAGATATAGCCTTAGTATGTATCCATCTGCTTCCTTGATTAGTTAGCACGTTTGTTTATCTCTACCTTTACAATCCAACAATACTAATATAGTGCATACTATTACGACATCGTATATGTATTCGTCTTGATTTCCCAATAAGGTTAACGATAGGTACTAAATATGGCTGAGAAAGCAAGATAAATATCATCTTATCCATCCAAAAACGGTGACAGATTGTAAGACATTGAAATTATCACTTTACACAGTATGTTCTTAATTGAGTGATTGTGCATAGGTACGTGACTGCCGTAAAAAACAATTGAATGCCCGGCGAAACGAACAACAAGAATCAATTTTACGAGAGCAAATTATAGCGCAGGGGAAGCTAGATGAAATACATAAACAAAATACGATAGCGGTTAGGCTGTGGTCGAGCGATAGCGATTCTAAACCGATCGACGTCATCACTACCAGCGATAGTGGTTAGTTGTTTTTTTCGCAACGTAAAATGTATTATTGTACAATAGGTAAGCAACCACAACCTTTATCTAGTTTTTATTCATCTTCATATTTCTAATTAATGTTCCCTGTCAATTCTATGGTAATGAATTAGACTGTCCAGTCCAGAACTCGTACTCGGAAATGATCACCACGCAGTAGTGAGCACGGGTATAGGACTATAGAGGGGTGTAAATCATAGTCTCGACATATGGGCTGTGGATTGTCAACTGGTGGAATGATCGCTGGCTCGAGTTGTACAGGAATGAATATTTGCAGGGTCCAAACACGCAGAGTCAAAATAGACTCGTCCTTATCATTATAGAAACGATGGCAAAATAAAATAAATCTCCTGTGCTCTGGAACATTAGCGATCACTTAATATGTTGACGACCTCTTTTGACGATTAAACTAGGATTTTATGTAGGTTTTTACGACAAACACAACCGGGTCAAGCCACACGACACAACGCAACCTCACTTCACGATTTTCGAAAATCGCCATATTGTATACATAGGTTTGACGTAAGCTCGATAGATCGCGTAAACCGATTATGTCATCTCTAAAAAAAACCGGATAATACCAAATTTTAGCAGCGTTTATATTGGCTAGGCCGACTGGCTTCTTAGTTTTAAGCGAATAACTACTCGCAACTAGGCCACCTAGTCAAAATTGAAATTAAGTATTTAATTACACTAGTTTTTCTATAATAGGATGTCTCCGGTCGTAAACCGTAATATGTAACAAGTAAACCACCATTAAGTCATTTGTTCATTGTCAGTATAAAAAATCATGCCGCACTTGTGACACAAAACACTAGCCTTACTTCAGAGTAAAACCCAATTTTTCAATCACCCCGTAAATTCGGATATTCGTACGAACTTTACAGACGTCGATGTGTGCCGAATGGCGTTGTTTACGAATATGCGTAAATGGTGCCGGCGTCGTCACGTCTGCTGTAAACGAGTAAGTGCTTTTAGTCTTTAAATCATTTATTTATGGATCTCGTAACAGCAGCAGAAGAAATACATCACATATCGCGTGTACAGTTCTTTCATGTTTAAGAGTAACTTTATACCTACAATAAGAGCTGAATTCGAGGAAGGCTGTCTAAAAGTTAGGTTATGTAGAAAAAAAAACATATTTTGACTAACATCATGACAAACTACATAGTAAAAAAACACAGTTCATGATAAACATAATAAAACTAGTTGTTATCTCGCATAATAACGCCGCTTTGTCAGGAACGTAGCAGGTGGAAAGAAGTAGTCCCTGCCTACCCCTCCCCTCCCCTCTGGGAAACAGGCGTGATTTAATGTATGTATGTATGTCACGCCGAAATTGTCTCCAGTCAACAATCGTGTTGCAATGAGGATGTGACAGAAAATTTTAAAAGATTTAACTACAGTTAAGTTCATAACTTACAATAAAAATCGTTCTATTTTAATTTGAAACGACAGGGATTTTATTTTTAATTTTATAAGATTAGTAGATCGCCTATTTTCTACATCAGGTGCCATTTCCCAAAGCGTACCTATTAGTCTAATAATATTAGTGTTTTGTCTCGTAAACAAAACTACAAAATGAGACAAAGCACTAATATTATTAGACTTTGAGAAATGGGTCCCTGAGCGATATTTAAGTACGGTCGGCCTTATATGTGGTGCTTACTTTAGTGCTTTGTCACTTTTACGTCATGTTTGAACTGATGCACTAACCTGTGAAAGGCGTGAAAGCGACAAGGCACTAAAGTATACAGCTACTTATTCCTAACGCCGAATGTACATTGACGTTGCGCAAATTCGCATCTCATTTGTTTATACAGGATGTTTATTTTATACATTTATTTTAGGGAGGCATAGTCAAATTCATCAACAGAGAAATTCTTACCCTACCCAGTCTCATTTGCAGGTGTATTCTAAACCTACCTTGTAAACGTTTAGTGAAGCGTCATTACATGATAATTACCAGTTTAAATAGCGTCTGCGAAATCGACGTACACATGAAAGTAATGTATTTCGTAAGCAAACAAACTGGCTTCATCTGCCAATATTAACTTATATCGCACCTTAAAGCTTTAACTTAAGGTCGCCTATCGCACATTAGTAAGCATTTGATTATAAATTCGTTTTTAATCTTTGATGAGGATCAATTAGGAACTTTTTGATTTTCGCGTGTTACACTGTGTGTTGTTTTTAAATTAGGAATATGTAAGAAAATAACGAACGAGATTTATTCATTCATTTATTGATGAAACGGCAATAACGTCGGTTATACCAGACTATTACTTAACTAAATCGTACTTCGAAAACAATTCGTTTGCTTATCAAAGAAAAGACATTAAATATCAAAATAACGCTGGAATATTTTCGATCCTTATATACCTATTTGTATGTGTATTATGTTACATTTCACATAACGATTAAAATTTCAACAGTTTAATTAGATACCAGTTTGCTAATAATTTTAATCAATACTGCTGTCACTATGACAATAAAAGTCGTTAAGAGAACAATTTGGAACTAACTTATTCATATTCAAATAAATTGCAAGTTTCTCATTGCCTCCCATGGCCACATTAGAGTTCCCTGTCAAAATACTAAACAAGGACACATCAAAACTAAATCATTCGGTACAGGCTTCAATTGCCGCCAATTATCTCCACCAATGAACTGTGTTGCCAGTTCAACGAATATATTACTCACACACTTATTCTTCATCATGAGAACGGACTGAGCGCTGACGTCATAATGGTCGTTTGGTAGATGCTACTGTAATTTCAACATTTAAAAGTACAAGATAATGGTGTAAGTTGTACGAAACGTTTGCAGTTAGTATTTCAATAACACGTCGTCTTTTTGTCAAAAGATTTGTACTCTGATTTCATTATGGTAAGAAATATTTTTTATCTGTTAACAGGTTTATCAAGTCAAAGAGTTTGTATTTAAATAATCGGCGTATCGACTTCGCCTATATTAGATATCGATTTAAAACGATTCCGCTAATCGCTTTCTTTACGATAACTTTGTCTTTGTAGTCAAGTCAATAACAGCTACCAAGTCGTAAGGTCGTACGAAACGTTGAAATGATTATTCCAAAACCAACTCAAGCTGAATAGTTACTGCATTTTTAGGTTTTAAATACCATTATTACCTATGCACCAGTGTATAGTAAAAAAAGCTCTGTTATATAGTCTTGACAAATGAATCAACTACATTATATATATATTTTTTTTTTTTTTTTTTTTGATAATTATTATTTTATTCAACAATAATAACATAAAAAAATACAACAAAACACAATAACTGAAAAAGAAAACTAAAATTAAATAAAACTAACTCTAAATATATAAATTAACTAAAACATTAAATCTAAGAATGGCCCCTGCGGCATTGTACCAAAGATGCTGGCAGCATTTCCTCGCTGGATGGTTAAACTTATACGTTGAGCGAGGAAACTGCCAGCTCTTCGGTCTCCCGTGACGTCAATGAGCCTCTTCGAAACTTCTTTGAAGAGGCTCCGAGCGCTAGGACCCCACGGACCAAGGGTCTCGACGCCGAATGGAATAAACATATATTCTGGGCCGAGACCACTATATTTTACTACCTTCATGCTTTCGGCCGCTTCAGCTGCCGCACCTGCCCTATTAGAGGTCCGGTGGAGATGTGATAGGGCTAGCGTGTCTACACAGGTTGCATCCCACACTAGCACCCGTCCCATATTCCACGGGACCAAAGTCATTCCGTCAGGTCTCTTGCCATCATTTCTAGAAATGCCTGTCGGCTCTAAAAGAGCCGGGACCTTTATTGAGGCAAGAGACCGACGAATGATGTCGTTGAGTGCGGCGTGTCTGGAAAAGCGGCCAGCACTTCTCTGGCAAGAAAGTCCGTGATGTCCTAGCCGATCTACGTCACTTCCGCAGGGGCAGCGATGTGGAGCACAGACCGGGACCCCAAGGCGAAGGCAAACTGAAAGTCGGAGTGTGTTAGGGTCTAGGAAAGTACCAGTGCTTGGCGAGGGATGAGCTTGAAGCCAGTATCCAGCCTCCCTTGTACCGACTGCTAAAATTCTAGCACGATCCGCTGCGCAGCACTGGCTAATAAGGGAATCAACAGTCAATTTACATACTATGTCATCCCAACACCTCTGCGATTTTGGGTTTTCAGGAAAATTTTGACCGGGGCAAGCAGTTAACCACCCATTCTTTGCGTCCTCCAAACCTGAAGTCTCATAGTTTAAAGGGAATTCCCTAAGGATTTTTCCTATGAGACTAGAAGAGCTATGGATCGACGAAAGAAAAGCTGGTAAAGCAATACTAGAAATTTTGCGGATCCCTATACCACCGTACCGAATCGGGAGGGATCCTTGGGTCCAGGAATGCTCGCTTAGCTGAATATTAAGAATGGATTGCAGGTTACTTTTGATCAAAGTATCAATTTTCGACAAAAGATCTTGATGTTTCCAGAACGGACAGCAGCGAAGCACATAAGTAAATTTAGGGACAAAAAGACAGAATTTAATAATTAAAAGGGCAAAATGAGGACTAATGTCAAGAAGCCGATGGGAATGATTTTGAAATTTAGAAATGGAATTTTGAATATAATCTGAAAAACTTTCTTCAAAAATAGGAGATCCCAGGAGGCAAAGTGTTCTTTTATCTACTATTTTTATATTTGGTGCAATTTTGTTGAATTTTTGTGTTATGTCATTGTCAGCGTCGGAAGGTTTTTGGATGAAGAGTTCACACTTATCAAAATTTAGCTCTAAACCAATGGATTTAAAGTTATTTTTTAAAGATGAAAGATCGGAAAGTACTGTATTTACATCACCTCCTAAGGTCCCATCATCTAGATACCAAATATTAAATTTTGAAGCTAAATTTTGAATTAAAGGATTAATAGCCAAACTGAAAATTGCTGGCCCCAGGGGATCCCCCTGCTGACAACCAACTTCAGATGACAACTCGTTTGATCGGTACATCAACTTCGTTGGATCTGAATAACAGTGAAGAAGATAGTTGTAAATTTCAGGAATGTTGTTTTTTATTTCAGACAGCAGGGTATCCCTATTTACCGAATTAAAGGCGTTTTTAACATCAATTTTGAGTAACACTTCGCATTGATCGTCGCTAAGGTAGGTGCGAAGAGCATGAACGGCAGCCTCGCAGCCTCCCTTAACGCCAAAGCCTAACTGAACGGGTTCGAAACAAGATTGTAATTTTGGTAAAATATGTCGAACGGCGATTTTTGATGCAAGGCGGCGAAGTGTAGCTCCAACAGCAATAGGTCTCACCCCACCGTCTTTTTTACTGAGGGCAATGAGGTTCGCACCATACAAAGTCGGTACAATGTCCGGATGAATGTTGCCCAAGTACATCATGTTAATAAGGGTAGTAATGCCACTGATAAGATTCTCACCAGCATCACCCACACACCGAGAAGTCAGATCTTTTAAATGTTGGGGTGAGAGTCCATCCAGGCCCGCAGCAGAACCGGGCTTAAAAGATAATATTGCATTAGCGACGTCATTGTTTGTGATTTGCAGGCAAGCATGGTTTGCTGTTGGAGGGTCGAGAAAATAAGGCGTTGCAGGGGCTGGGGGGTGTTTCGTCTGTAGGGCCAGAAGTGTATCAGGATTATCTGGCGAAAGCACGTCACTAGAAAAGAGTAGGCGGGCGGCACCTTTAAGATCTCCGTCGCTAATTTTATTTTCTATGGTTTTCAGCTGATTGTGGGAACTGCGAGTGGGTTTATGCGAGGGTAAGGGAATGGAATAGCTTGCGCAGTTATTTTTAATTTTTTGGGTTAAAGATAAATTTGAATTGTCTACTTTAGCATGCAAAACCAAAAAAGGAAAAAGGAGCAGGTTGTGCCAGTCTTGAAGGGAATTACTTTCTGTGCATTTACATATGAGATGAGTTAAATGAGAAGCGACGGAGATTCTGGCGCCGCGGGGGATTCTTTTGACTATATTTACATTGTTTTTGAGATGGCTGAGTCGAACATGGAATGGTTGTTGAACAAAAGGCGTAGATGAATCTAAGTTTAAAGGACAAGCATCTTGGCTTAAGCAGCTGCGATGTGATTTACTTTTATGGATGTTTAAGCCTCGAATGGATTTGAAAGATTTTGAACACAAGTTACATGAATGGCTGTTGGTTGACGTGCTCACACCAGATTGGGTCGCAGCCTGCATGTAAAAATAACTTACCTATGTTAAAAACTTAACAAAATAATAATAATAATAACAATAATATTTAAAAAAAAAACACTCTTTAAAAATTTTCACCAACGAACACAACACAAAAACATAGGCGTGAACACAGGTTAGGAGGATAGGTGCCCGTTGGGTGCCCGTCGCGTAGCAACGACGGCGTCCCAGCGTCAAATTTGAAGCATTGTACACTTCTTGAAAAAAAATCGGAATCAAAACCCCGCGGAACAACAATAAATATCCAGAAGCGATCCACAACGGAACGTTTTATTATGTTAGGAAATACAGTTGTCTACAGTTGCGGAAATTATTTTAAAAATTATTTAAAGAGGAGGTCAATTTTATTTTATATTAAGTACCTCCCCGTCCCTGTGTGGTTGCCGGGTTAGAATAGGGCCACTCCATGGCTTCCCGTGGATGTCGTAAGAGGCGACTCAGGGAATAAAGGATGGCAGTACTATTAGGCGATAGGCTTGCAACCAGTCACTAATACACTGGTAAACATCTTAGCCTAATTGTGCAAAATGTGGTTATACAATTATCAATTTTTTTTTAGAGTTGTTGGTAATTCTGTAGCTCTTCCGACCCCACTCTGGGAATAAAGGCGGGAGTTTATGTATGTATGTATTAAGTACCTACTAATTTCAATCAGTAAAGAGTGCAGTGATTTACAAATACTTAGACTGTGTGTCTTTGTTTTTATAATTTAATGAATAAAGTAAAGTTTTAAACCATGTTATAGCTTTACCATATATCCCAGGGCCACATTAAGATTAAATGCCGTCAATTATCGCCTCAATCGACTTTAATCCTATACGATCGGCTCGACACAACATCCGTCAATCATCGTTAATTAATGTCGTTAGACAGGTGTGGTCGGATTAGAAAAAAAATCATGTAGGTACACGTACCACTCCCCGCACGTGTTTTTCTAACTTATCAATAAAGAGCGTTACCATAGGTTAAATAATAGTACGTTACGTTGATATGGCAACATTATTTCAATCTGTCAGATACATATCTTAGACCTCAGGGTTGGCAACGCATAGAGTCTTACGAGTCTTGATATTCTAGTCCTGCAGGCCTACTATGGCTGCGTCTATATCGCGTGTCAAATGTGGATAAAGCATCTGTCAGTCTCGTACTTATATTACGTGTCAGAAGGAGACGGATGCCTTATCCACACTTTGTAACGTGATAAACGCAGCCATATTAGGCCCCCTAAGAATCCATAGTGTATCCATATCTTGTATCTTAGATCCCACTCATCGGGAGGACTGTGTGCTCATGACCTTGCCTTAAAAAAGTGACGTATTTTTTCTAAAATCAGGGTGCTATTACGGTTAAATGTGTAGAGAAAACAGTGAAATTAAAAGTCCATCGCCATAGATAGCAATTCGATTAAATTAATAGCACTAGTGTAACATTTGTTACAAACATGGCGGCAATTCTAAATCTCCGGGATGCAGGAAAAACGCTTATTAATGACCTGTGTGAGAGCCAAATTTTTTTGGCGAGTGCCAGGTAGAATATCAAGCCTATGGATACAACGATAAGTAGTAGTTGGTTATAGTTCGAAAAAGAAATAAGAATAGGGTAAAAGTGGGATAGTTGCCCCATGAGGATAGATGCCCCGAATTTTAAATCAAAATTTACAAACATTACACAGCCGCAACGAATGCTTTTAAGTAAAGGTCGCCCCCCCGCCCCGCCAATATGCGTTTGGCAGCCGGGTGCAACGGTCGATTCGCGCGTAATAAATAAAAGTTCGATGCTTCGCTCAGGGTCGCGGCGGATTACGATATTGAAGGATTTTTGGAAGTGTGTAACTTTTAATAGTGTGAAGTAAGTATATTTTATTTTATCGTTATTTTCAAGTGTATGGTTCAACTATTACCTATAAGTACAGGTTTGGAAATTTTACTAACAACATTATTATTTTTTAAATAGGGGCATCTATGCCTATCAAAAAGGATAGATGCCTCGATGCCTTGTGAGTATAGATGCCCTTAAGGGCATCTATCCCCATAGGGTTTAAGGTGAAGCTTGCATGGCCTTTAATTTTATTAACGCTTGGTTTTAGCATGCCCCGTAAATATCAGAGGAAGGCTGGCGCTCGTGCACGTGGTCAATGGAGGCAAGAGACCTTAATAGCCGTTTTGGATGAGATATCGAAAGGCAATATGGGAATGGGGAGAACATTAAGGAGAAGATTTTTAAACAAAAATACTGAAAAAAAAACACTGGGTGGGTAAGCAAATGTTTCTTGACTGGATCGATTTAAAAAACACATTTACCAAAAATAATGAAACTGAGATTACCTATAAGTACTGTTTTTTTTTTTTCAGGAAAGCATCCTATTCTTGATTTTGCTAACGAAAAACGTTTGGTGGCGCACTTCCGGAAATTGGAAAAAGCTGGTTTGTTATAATTTTAACCACAGTCTTATGTGACATTTAAACAGATTAAAATAAAACATATTAATTATACTTGGCTTTAATTAATCCCAAAGGGCAACTATCCTCATAGTGATAAAAGCATCAGGGCATCTAACCCATACAATAGGCATCTATCCTCACAACTAGTACTCTGAAAATATATTTTTTTTAAATATTATTGTTATTTTTTTACGCAATTGCTCTTAACCACGTAGTAACTAATAGACATGGTTTTCATTACAAATAATAATCTGTTGATTTATTATTGTATTTTCAGAAATAATTGACATTTTCAAAATGTGGGGCAACTATCCCACTTTTACCCTAGATCGGAAGCAGCATTCCATTACTTGGCGTATTTTTTAAAGTCTTACAAGTAAGAAAACAAAGAATAATCGGCTTAATTCATACTAGAAACATCTATACATACATACATACATAAACTCACGCCTTTATTCCCAGAGTGGGGTAGGCAGAGCTACAGAATTTCCAACAACTATAAAAACTTTTTGATATTTCTGTAACCACATTTTGCACACTTAGGCGAAGATGTTTACCAGTGTATTAGTGACAGGTTGCAAGCCCATCGCCTAATAGTACTACACGCCTTTATTACCTTAGTCGGCTTTTACGACATCCACGGAAAGATACGGAGTGGCCTATACTAATCCGGCTACCACACCACATCTATTTTAAACATAAATTTGCATAATACTATGATCGAAGCTATAAATATAATCATCATCTTCCCTTGAAATTAACCAAATTATTTATTAATTATTATTTACTTAGGTAGGTAGGTAAGACGGGCACCACACACGCTTCTGATCGCATAAAAGTAAAAGTCACTAAAAAAACTGCAAGAGTGCGACTTGCTGCATTTGAATGAGGCGCAAATAGAATCTCATTATTCATCGAAGAAAGTGTGAAGGTCAACGGAAGGTCAGATACCATCCGTTTAAGAAGACTGTCATGCCTTGTGCCTAGACGTAACAATTACGATGTCAAAATCCAGAGAAAGCCAGCTATAAAGTTTGCTGTAATTATATCGGCATATAAAGACTTTGTAGTTGTAAGTTTTTATAGTTGTTGGTAATTCTGTAGCTCTGCCTACCCCACTCTGGGAATGAAGGCGTGAGTTTATGTATGTATGTATGTATAAAGACTTTTCTAAGAATTTATATGCCAATATACTATAAGTCAGCATTTGATAAAAACTTGAAAATGATAAAGTGTGACCAGGAGTAAATAACATTCGTAGGTATGTACCAATTACAATCGTACTTCATTTATAATGCAACATTACACATGCTCACTGACATGATAAAGCACGGAATACAACTTCTTTATTCTTATTATACGAAGATAACATATCTTTCTACTTATATATCACGAGCTATAAAATGGAAAAGTGTATAAAAGACACAGCGCTGTATTCTTTCTTATTCCCGAGGGAAATAAGATGAATTCATATCACGATAAACGTAATCGTAAATCTCTGAGAAATCCTTACATTCATATTACAATTCGAATAAAAACAATGAATTAATTCGCACGAGACAACCGCAATATTCAATGATCACTTTCTCCTGGTGCTGTCGCTTTCTGGCTTGACTTAATGGTGGTTTGTGCGAAAGTGACGCAGCAACGGTTGACTGGTCGTCGCTGACCGCGTATTGGATGCAATGGTTATTTCGGCCTTGGGTGAAAGTCTATTACGAAACGTGTTCAGTTACCTATATTAAATGTACAAGTAATGCGATATCGTTGCGTTCCTAAGATACGGCGTTGTTTTAACAAATAATGATTTGAAAATGGAACTAATTCGAGATCACACGCGATATTGCTCGGGTAGAAGCATTTTTAACGTTACGTTTATCTTCATGCTCCGCGTAAGACGGGTTAGTTGCGGTATTTTTAATTTAATTGGTAACATTTTAAAACGACTACCAATAGTTCTACCAAACGCCGCTACTTTATATAAATACCAACCGACTTATGTGTCGAACTTTTGACAGGTTTAATTTAATAACCGCATTCAGAGTCAGTTAATGACGATTAAGTCGTCCCTTAGTGACGATTTTTCATGCACAAGTTTTAAAAAAGGAACTAGTTCACTGTCTCAAATATCTTTGAGTACGGACTCTAATATAAATAAATGTAATAATTAATCGGATGGCTATAACTTTAATCAAAAAAATCTACCGCATTTTGCTTCTATGAAAAAAACATTGTTTCGTATTTACAGGATTCCCTTGAGTGAGAAAGGAAAGCAAATAAACAGCGGTTTCAAAGGCGGGGTTTCCAGCTAAAAACTTCGCCTGCACAGATACTTGTAACTTCGGAATCGCGTTTAAGTTCTGAATAAACACTCTGGATTTTCTTTTAATGTTATGAACTTGAGTATTGGCAAACAATATTTGGACTTAGGTTTGGTTGGCTGAGCAATCATCTTCTTTTAAGATCGAAGTTTAAGTAGCAAGTCAGTAAAAACATTTGTGACATTATGGTTCAAAATATTCGAATACAACATGGGTCAAACAGATGACACGCATTTTGAAAATAGAAGCAACATAACTTCTTTTTAGTTCAAAACTTTGGCCAAGTAACTGGCCATTAAGCGTGACGGCCGTATTAGAGCAAAAAATACGTGAGAACGAGGCCGAATAAAAAATATACAGCACTGCGGGACCAGAAAATAATATCGTACGTGATTGGAGCAATGTGCCAAGTAAGCTGGGAGCAAGCTGGGAGTAAGCACCCTGTACTTACTTATATCGCACAGTGTTGTAGTTTAAACTACTTTTTTAATGTCTAAAAGAAAGAAAATTTTTTTTAACGTAAATAATGAAGTCGAAATATAAGGCAAGGCAAAGATTTATTGAATAAGGACTAAAAATTAAATGATTACAAAAAAACGGCCTTTAATACTTATTTACATAAGTATTAGCAGGCACTATCAATATGTAAATAAGGTTGTTACTACTCAATACATACATAATAATTGAGTCATAGCAAGTACTCTTCGTAGTGAGATCAAGGCTGTTCCAAAGGGAGGATATTGGCCTGGCTCTGTAGGTACACAAATACTTATTTGCTTTTTTTCCTCAATATATTTTACGTAGGTTTTATTTAGTTCAAGTAAAAGAAACAAAGTCTGACAAGATATGGTATATAGTGTATTGTAACACTTAACGTAATTCGCTAATTATTTGTTGTTTTGTAGGAATGCCGTTTTAAAAGCTTAGGCTGATTTGAGTCTTGTTTTTCTTCAAAAATACCCAGAAAAACGAAGAAGCGCTAGGATATAGTCTGCAATCACGATCTATTTAGCGAAAACTTCGTCAGTTTTTTGCGCTTCTTGCGCGAAGGCCACCCGTGCTTATTACTTTGGTAATAAGACTTTTGAACCGCGTTTATTCCAAGCGCAATATCACTCTGCAGATAACGCAACACAGAACCTTTGTTTACTGCAGCAAATTAAACGTATCGGGTCGCCGGCATTCGACAGAGCACTGTAACACGAACCGCTCCCCACAGACGCATTCAATATATGATCCTTTACGAATTTTTAACGCCAAATGTGGGTCACACATCTAAAAACTGCATTAAAACAAACACAGAACCACCTCGGTCGCCGGCGTCGGCGAGGTCGCCATTCCGCTCACATCACTGTACTTGTACTTATATTTAAACGTTCACTCGGCGCGGGCGCATTTTGAAATGCGGATTTGTCAACGCGCGCCGGTCGGAGCGAAAAACACGCGTGCGCGCGCCGATTTTCTCGACACCACTGTTTCCCGCGCGCGGTTGACAGTCGCACAATGAACCAAAATAAGAGTATGATGGGCGAATTAGCATAACACAGGCTGGCTATTGCTGTCTTTGTACCATTCAGTGGCCGATGTTTTGAAGCAACGCGATGAATTTCAAGTGATTTCATGGTGTATGGCTAATTTGAGGTTAGTTGTTATAATTATGAATAAGTACAAGGTTTTTTTTTATATTGGAGGTCGGAAAAGGACTTGTGTCAGCCTAGTGTTACGAAAACGCATCCGACTCTGCTTGAAAACATCATAATATGATTGTTTTGAACTCTGCCGCCATTACTGTCAATAAAGATCTATCATAACGTTAACAATACGATATCACGTCAAAAGCAATTAGGTTTTACGTAATGGAATAGAGCTACAGAGTTAATATTCCCTAATACAAAACAAAAGGGGTTGGAACATATTTAAATATTCTACCAAGGTACATTTATATTAGTTGTGCGTTTATTAATAAGAAGATCTTGACTTGTTTTCGCCTGAACACATTAAAAATCATAATACAACCTTAGATCGATCTAATTAACTAAGTAAGTAAGTAATTTGATTTGCACCTGTTCGTGGGCGACCATGACTCATGAGGTTATGAGCAACGAACACCTTAGAACAAATTCCAACTATGCATAGTTGAAAGCACTAATATCTGTACGGGCATCGCGCCAAATATATGTATACATAGATACAGTGTCAGGGGCATAGGGGCGTGAATTAATATTTGACGTCTTTAAACGCGTGCATATTAAATGTATGCCTTCGACTTTAAGCATGTATGTTTTTCGAACAAAAAAAAAACGAATTAAAACGAAAATATACCGAAAGCGCATTTAAACGTACCTACCTAACTTTTTGTTCACACTACATCAGGGTGTAAATGTAAACATAGAAGCTGGACAGTGAATGGCGAGCATTAGGGAAAAACACAAGTCGGTCGTATCGAGTGCGGACCGGATCGTAATTTTTGTGATGAGTCGGAATTGGCGTGACGTCACAGGACTGCGCGCGGGCAACGGCCGCCGCCTACATACTTGCCCAAACTTTATGATACTTTTATGACTATATGACACGTTCCAGGAAATGTGTATCAAAAGTTTTAACATCTAACCCAGATTCAGAAGCAAATGAACTCATTTTAGAGCCAAGAACTCGATATAGAGTTAATTTCGTATTAAAAAACACTCCCTATATGGAATTGAGATACCCACTTTTTTCATACCAGGGGCGGCACACAAGCTAGGGTCACCTGTTGTAAAGTGATCACCACCGCCCATGGACAGCTGCATGACCAAAAGAGTTGAAGAGAGGAATCGCAGATCTTGAAGGTCCCCAAATTCATTATTTAGATCGCTTCATGTATTTCGATAACTTATTTTCTTCCCTTTTTAAATCGCTACTAGTTTGTAGTACTTTTATAGGCATTCCTACTTTTACTAGCATCATTTAAGAACATTCCAACGCAAAGGAATCGCAGTAATGATTAGTTACTGTAAATAGCCCCGTTCCCCGCGGAACGTGTTCTCAATTTCGCAGAAGCAAACCAAGTATTAATTTCTAGAACACCGCGCAGGCCTCGGTGATTGAATCTATTACCGCCCGATACAGCCATAAATATAGTTACGCCTCAATATCACCAAGGGCTTTAAAACGTAAATAATAGCATGACAATGGCGTTACAAAATGTAATATTCTCCATACGAGTATTCGTTTCGTATTGTATTGATAAATGTATCGTTAAAATGTTTCAGTATTTTATGGTTACCTAATACCAAATTAAATGTATATAAATAAAAAAACATTCATTGCATTTTGTTCTCTATGTGTTTCTAAACTATTGATGCGATTCTGTTGGAAATTTAGAGGGTTCTTTTGAGTATGCAAAAAAATTGAAAAAATTGACCGCAACGCGCTATGCAAGTCTGTGTAATTTATATTATTATCTCAAGTTATTTTGTTGTAGTCAATCTCGGAAATTATTCACAAAGTTAGTTTATACCTTGATTCATAAGGGACAGTGTTTGTGGCCTGATAGGCATTTGATAACCAGTGCTAAACCTAATATAAAGTGCTTATTTGTTCCGACGGCGAGATTTGACTACGAAGTTAACGAGTGTTCGACCCAAACCCATAAGCGCCACGATCTGCATGGCGCTTACGCTCTTTTGACCGCGGCCCAACGATCAGTTAACGCGGTACTTCGTTAGTTAAACTAAACTCTGATCTCGGTTCACCTTCATAGTTTGTGAGAAATAATATTTATAATGGAATGTGTAAAATGCTCCGTTATTGCCAAAGTAGAGGAACAGATGAAATGTACTGCTTGCTCGGGGCTATACCACTATGCTTGCGTCGGTTTAACAGAGACTGATTTTAAAAAGATACTCCCAATGAACAAATTAAAATGGAAATGTCCATCTTGTAAACATACTAAAAAGGGCAACAGTCACCACTCCAGCCCGGTCGCTCCCAAGGACGATGAGAGTAATCTGTCCCACTCAATTATAAATATTGATGCCAGGTCAATAATGGCCCATATCGACTCCAGGTTTAACATACTGCAGAGCACCATTGAGTCATTTAAATCGGATGTAACCGAGCAGCTCAATAAATTAGCAGGGACAGTGAGCGCCTGGGAGATAAAGATCAACGACCTCGAATCAGCTGTAAATACAGTAACGAACCAAGTTATCAAGCTGGAATCCGAGCGGGAATCCTTACTTTGTGAGATGAGCGATTTAAAGCGCACTTTTCAGTCGCTTAAAATCGACAATACGCGTAACGAGCAGTGGGTCCGCCGGTCTAACCTGCAAATAAATGGGGTTCCTCAAACCGAAAGTGAAAACTTATTCCTAGTAATGCGGAACCTTGCCAGTAAAATCGGGTTACCCATCAACATTGACACGGATATCGACTTTATTACTCGCATCGCTGTCAAAAACGACACTGATAATAAAAAACCTAAACCTATTATTGTAAAATTCCAAGCAAGATATAAAAAGGACGATTTCTTATCAGCTATTCGCAAAATGAAAAATCTTACGGCTGGCGATGTGGGTTTTTCAGGGTGCAGGTCCAATGAAAGAATCTATGTCAATGACCACCTGTCATCTTACAACAAGTCGTTACTGCAAAAAGCTAAAAACATAGCGAAGGAAAGGAATTATGCCTACTGCTGGGTGCGCAATTGTACAGTGATGGTGCGTCGTTCGGATAAATCACCGGTGATCTATATCACCTCAGAAGATAGTTTAAAAAAAATAACCTAATAAGTGTTATTTTGCATGAATCGTTCATGTTATCATTTCTACCTACTGTAAATGACTGGCATTCTCTAACTAAGCTACTGTTTGTTTTAACCGTGAATGTTGCTGGGAAGATCACGCGGTTCAATTTCATTTCTTTATTATTATTTTTTATGGTTGTGTATGGTGTCATATATGGAATATCGGTGTCTCAAATATATAACTATAATTATTATTATTATCTTTATAGCACTGACGCGATTAGTATTATTGAGGCTCGTACGATATGCCCTTATCTGCGCGTATTTATTATAATAAAACTAGTATTTTTGGCTCAGACCTTTGTTATGTACTATTATACTGTGGTTCTTGCGGATCGCCTGAAATATATAATTGTTCCTCGATGTGATGTTGGTAATGGTGTCGTTTATGTCATGGTCGGTATTCATGTTATTTTAATATGGCCTATGAAAGTGGTAATTGTAAACACGATCACTGTGTGTATAATTAGTTATATAATATTTAAATTAATATCTATAAGTAATTGCTCCTTTCTTAGTTAAGTGTTTATGAAGATTAATGTTTACTATCAAAATGTTCGCGGCTTGCGAACTAAGACACACCTTCTCTTCAGAAATATTTTAAATAATAATTATGACGTCATATGTCTGACCGAGACCTGGTTGCTGCCTGGTATCTCCGACGCGGAATTGTTTGACAATAGGTACAATATCTACCGAACCGATCGAGACTATGAGTGCGTAGGGATGAGTCTGGGCGGCGGGACACTCATCGCGGTGCGCCGACCGCTTAGTGTTAACACGCTTAATACAAGCATTTCTCCAACATTACCCGATGCTGACATAACTAGTGTCACCATGTCTGTTGGCCTCGGGCCGATTAAGAGGCGCTTTCATGTGTTTTGTTGTTATTTCCCCCAAAACTCTAATCAGGCACATTCTCAGCTAACATTTTTTGAACACATTTCTAACTTATACATGGAATGCCCGGATGATGCATATATTTTAACTGGAGATTTTAATATTAGGGATGCGGTATGGGTTCCCGGTCCCACCGATGCAAATTACATTTAGCAAAACCCTTCTGTCGGCACATTAGCCTCTCAATTATTTACCTTTATGTGTTTTACAGGATGGAACCAGTTTAATGGCATTCATAACGCAAATGATAGATGTCTGGACTTGATTTTTGCCAATAATACTTGCTATGTTACACGCGTTGATCCACTTTCCCTCCCAGAAGACACTCATCACCCTTCATTAATGTTAAATACAGATCTTGACTGTATGGAACCCTTGCTCCGCTCTTCACCACGAGTTTCTCGACGTTTTTACTCTGCTAATTACGACTTTATTAATACTGAACTATCTAAAATTGACTGGGACTCACGTTTGAACATTGACGACCTTGAAGTAGCTGTTGATGATTTTTATAGTTTTATTAATGAGATTGTTGATAAATATGTCCCATGTAGAATAATTACTGAACGTCACAAATACCCCGTCTGGTTTTCTCGACACTTAATTAAATTAATAAATAAGAAAAAGAAAATCCATAAAAAATGGAAGATATATGGGAGGCAAAGTGATTATAATCATTTTTCAACAATAAGACGTGAAGTCAAACATGTAGAGATCGAATGTTATAATTTATATATTTCTAGAGCAGAAAACAATATCAAATATAGCTCTAAAAATTTCTGGACGTTCGTAAAGTCAAAACAAAGCAATAATGCAATCCCTGACTCCATGTATTTAGATAACCAAATAGTATCGGACGGACAGGGCATGGCTGATGCTTTTAATACCTTTTTTCAATCAGTGTTCGAAACTGACACGTCTTCTTATCATGTTTCATTAGTCGCAGAAGGGGGAGAAGTTCTTATTAATACTGTTAGCATTAACCCTAATATAGTTGTAAATTATCTGAAACGACTTGATGTCTCTAAAGGTAGCGGGCCGGACGGACTTCATCCCGTGTTTTTAAAACGGTGTGCAGAACAATTGGCTTTACCATTATCTAACTTATTCAATGCTTCGTTGAAAAAAGGAATTATGCCCAAAACCTGGAAAAAATCACTAGTTGTCCCTATTCACAAAAATGGTGACAAACATAGTGTCAAAAATTATCGCGGTATTTCGAAATTGTCTGTAATCCCTAAACTGTTTGAGAAGATAGTTTACGACCGCCTTTCTGAGGTCGTCAAGCCTTTTCTTACTCCGCATCAGCACGGATTTGTAAGGGGTCGTTCCACAGAGACTAATTTGTGTGAGTTCCTCGATACTGTTCTCGAGGCTATGAGTAGCGGCTTTCGGGTGGATGCGGTGTATACCGATTATTCAAAAGCTTTTGACAAAATTTCTCACACCTTATTAATCCATAAACTTCGATCTGTCGGTATACACGGTGACCTCTTGAGGTGGCTCGAGTCATATCTCCGTAACAGAACTCAGGCTGTAGCCGTGAAGGGTTATTTGTCAAGTTTTATCCCCATCAGCTCTGGTGTTCCTCAGGGATCACACCTAGGGCCACTGTTATTCAACATATTTATAAATGACGTGACTGACTGCTTACAGGACTCGCATATTTTGCTATACGCTGATGACACAAAAATCTATAACATTATTAAAGATGAACAGGACTGTTTCAAACTTCAAGATGATTTAAACCGTCTCGGCCAGTACTGTATAGATAATAAGTTAGTTTTAAATATTGATAAATGTTGTACTATATCTTATTCTCGCAAAAGGAATCCTAATATATATAACTATAAATTGTTTAATGTTGATCTCAAAAGGGTATCTGAAGTAAGGGATCTGGGAATACAACTCGACCAAGAATTATTGCTCTCATCTCATATTAGCAAGATAACAGCGAAAGCCTATAGGATGTTGGGATTTATTTTTAGGGTGGGTAAGGATTTTAAAAATGTTAGTACTTTCAAACTTTTATATAATGCACTCGTTCGTTCTCAATTAGAACACGCATCCACTACGTGGAGTCCACAATATAACTGTTACATTGATGCTATTGAAAACATACAACATAAATTCGTGAAGCGCTTGATGTATAAATTTAAAAATGCCAATTTCCACGACTTTATCCCATTGCAAAAACGCAGGGAACACAGTGATCAAATATTTTTATATAAAATCATTAATAATATTGTTGATTCTCCATACCTCCTTGGCCATATATCTCTAAAATGCTCATGTTTGAGAACTCGCTCCAAAAACCTATTTGCTACAAAATTCTGTAAGAATAAGTATTCAAAAAATCGATTTGTTATCAGGGCGTGCTCGACCCATAATTGTAAGTACAACCATACCGACATATTCCATGATACTTATAACAACTATGTTAACGCTATAAGAAAAACCGTGTGATAGGATTAAGTACATATTTTCATGTTTTTCAATTTTTAATTACTTCGTTTTGAACCTTGCGTTGGACACGCAGCGCAGGTGTGACTGACTTTTGTGAATCTGATTCCAAATGTGTATGTGTACATTAGTGAAAACTTCGTTGGCTAGTGAGCTACCCATTTTGTCATAACTTTATGTACTATTGTATGCTGTTTGTTTTCCTTAATAAAGAAAAAAAAAAAAAAAAAAAAATGCCTGCGAGGGTTCCTCGACCAAGAAATCTCAAATAAATACCAAGGGACATACTCACAAAAATGTATCTAGTCTAATCCTAAACAAAGAGCAAGGCTCGAACTATAGGTACTATAACTAACGAATAACATACTCGTTATAGAGAAATAAATACATAGAAAATATCCAAGGCTCAGTAACAAATATTCGCTCAAAGGTTAACTGGAAGAGATACCCATAAAGGGATAAGTTCACCTTTGTTCATCCCTGTTATAGTTTTGTCTATTTTATCTCTTTTGTTTGTACGACACAGTGTTTACATACGTATGCGCGCTCGTCACACAAATATTTGCCCATATCCTGAATCGAATCCAGGACCGCTGGCTTCGTAGGCCGGGGCTTAACGCATCGTCATATTAACATAAACATTCACGATGCGCATTGAATTAAGATGAGAAAGAAGCATCCGAAACGGAATAGGAAGTGGATAATGATATTCATATAACCGCGGCGGCGTGAAGCCGAAAAACGAATATATCATGTATTTGATTTTCAGGAATGTCTTACAGTTGAACGCACAAGGATATTAGCATCGTATGATGTTCGAAGTTTGTATTTAGGTCGGTTCGACCTTGCGTTTGGGTACGGTCGGCCTTATAAGTACCTAGTTGCACTTTAATGCTTTGCCTCTGTTACGGCATGTTTGGACTGCTGCACTAAAATACAAATGTGCCGACTGATATGTGTAGCATATACAGATAGTTGTAAAATGGCTAATACGATGTGCATATTCATGTTAATAAATCATTATTATTGAGCCTTTACTACTACACTTAAAGAACGCCACCCTTATAGAGATTTACTAACAAGACATGGTAGAACAATGGTATGGTGACAAGTAAATAAGTGCAAGTGGAATTGTAGTAGCGTAAGAAAAGGAGCGTTAGTTCAAAAGCAGATGTGACGTTTTTGAAAGGCAGGCAGTGTGTTTAACATGTATGGCGGGTGAAATAATAGCAGCTAATAATAGCAGTAGCAACTAGAATGTTTAACTTCTAGATAATAAGCGTTAAACTGTAATGCATGTTGAGTTTGCCTGTAATTGGGTGGATACTCTATCAATATAAACGAAATGTCATAATTACGTTGTAAGTTTTACACCTGTTGGCAAACATTAATTAAAAAAAAAAAAGTTTGCCTTCTACATCCATGCATTGGACACACAAGCCAAAATTCAAGTGCCACCTAACACGACAACGTAACAGCGCACAACCAAACAAAAGTTACGAGCGGCCATTACGATTTTGAGCAGCAAACTGTAGACACCCCCTGACAGAAAGTAATCAGCGAACAAGGGCGGACGTATTAAACGAATAGCCGCAAGCAAACAACAGCGATCCCACTCGCGGGCCACGTATTCAATTAACAGAATGGGAATCGGAATCGGCGCTCATAACGCCCAGAAAGTTAATTAAAATATCCCTAATTGCGCAGCGACAGCGACAAGCCCGAACAAACTCGGCCGCGGCGGGCGCCAAAGCGTTCCGCAATGTTTGTACTTTATTAGAACAAGTTTCCCCGCCCTGTTTGCATGCAAGTTTGCCCCGCTTTATTTACCCCCGGTCGGGAACGCGCCAACTTCCCCGGACGGCCCACTAAATCCTCGGAAGCCCCATCGAACTGCCATACATACTGAGTAATGCCGATGGCAACTCGGCTACTAGGTATAACTGATAACAACTAATGAATAGCCTCCCTGATTAGTTGATAAGTTGCTTAACGCTAACGTAAAAGATTTTCGAAAACTGACAAAATGGAATTGACGTCGGCGCTCGACGCGACCGTCAGCTTACGTCAATCCTATACATTTTGGACAACGATAACGAACGCCGAAGCATCTTGTCTAGGGGCTCAGAAACCGAGCGCGATGTTTGTTTCTGACTTACCCCTCCACTATCAGCTAACGGAACGATCGGGAAAATAGAAACAAAGCTATTACTCAAACTGAATCCCTGTTGGACGTGACTGGATGGCGAAAAAAAATAGGAATAACGTCGACGGAATGCCAATCTGAATATGGAAATGGGTGGCAGTTGGATTCGCAATGCGGGCAGATAAGGATTTTATGGCGAAAATGTAGGTACAGTGGCGGGCAACAGTGGTGTAGTATGAGCGAAACGCCCTCGATAAGTGCGCAGTGGAGTCAGCGGCGATAAGGCATCCGGTGCAGGCCCTGTTTGTCCAACAAATGACGGGAACGCTGACTTGTATACGCTTCCGTACACAGTTTATAGACGTCGCCGTACCTTTACGATTTACTGAAACCTTTTTTTATATTTATATGTCCTACCCCAATAAATACTTACGATATCTTACATTTAAAAAGTGGTGTAGGCCTAACGGCATTTTTTGCAGATTAAATAAGTTAGTACCGGTACAAGCGGAATGATTGATACGCACCAATAACTCAATGAATGGATGTAGTTTCTAAGCTATAACCTACATTTTAAGCCAATAGGTACATGTTATGCGTCAGCTACGTGACTCGGTGTGCCGCAATGCGTGCATCGACATATTGACTAATCTACAAAATAAGTCAGAGATAAAATGAAGCTATCAATTCCAAAACGGTGTCATAAAATAAGTTAAAAATATAATTATGTACTTATGAGTCCACTGACCTTCTTTCTTTTCGGTCCGCAAAACATTGAATTTTAACAAATAAACAAACCCCATGAGCATAAGTTCTTACTGTGGTAACACGACTGGCGCCGTTTTTAGAGGCCAAAAAGGACTAGAGCGACATTCTCGGGGCGTAGTGATCTATTTGGATTTAAATTATTCATTTATGTTCGCTACGCGATGCCGCAGCCTGGCTAAAGTACGAATTTTAATGTCACGGCAAACGTGGCTCTTGAATAACTCCAGTCCTTAAAGCTAGAAAAGCCGTCCGTTTTCCTTGGAATACAAAATGAATGCTAGGAACAAGGATTTTATCGACTTTTATTTTCTGAGTAACAAAATTGGTTGGTACTCATGTTCTAAGTACGTTGTGATTGTTTTAAAAAGGGTCTTGACATGACAGCACTATATGATACGACTTGATAAGATATGTACATTATAGAAATAGAAAATTTTAGTTGCTAGAATGCGTTATACATCTGTACAGGATGAAAAAAAACCCTACTAGGACAGCGACTACCCTAAATATGGGAAAATGCAAATTCTACGCAAAGGAGACATACTTTTATTTTTGAAAACGATAACTACTGCATTTATGCATTTTTTCCTCTGCCTTAACTGGGAGTCGAACTGGTCGAATATGACAAAACAATAAAGTCATTTATTGACTTCAAAAATAAAAGAAGCTTTCTTAATTAAAAAGGGTAGATGGCGCTGTCATCAAGTAAACATCAGCTCCGTATAAATTATTAATTTATAATTCCGAAAGATTGTGATTTGAAGTGTGATAATAAACATTCGACGGAATATTGTCTTATGCGTGTGTGTAATTGTAATCTTTGAATATTTTGCAATACTTTTCTGCTAATTTGTGATTCAAATAATAGAAGATCAATTCAGAGAACTTGCAAAGAAAAGAAGTGTAATACATTGCCTAGTGTTAATATAAATAACAACAGTGATTGTGGAAATTAAAAAATAGTTTAAGAAAACAGTGAAGGTGATTTTATCGTAAATAAATATTTCTTCGAGGCGGTTGGAACATTCAAATGCAATTTGAACTTTGAACCCAAGATAAGACTTGCTGCACTTCTGTATTGTATGTACCAATCCTTTACCACTAACGACATCTATCGTTAATCAGTAGCATCACATCCTCCCAATCGCTTTAACGCTGGCCATTGCTATTGATCGTGTTGATCGCGCCGACTGATATACGAAGAACTTTCGCACAACAACGCGAGATGGCGCCACAATGCCACAAATGTTTGAAAAGCATTTCAGATAAACATTTCTTGAAATGTTTATGCTGCACGGAATCGTTTCATGTCACATGCACCACAGTATCAGAGGCTAGATTTAATTCTTTTTATGCAGGAAACAAAGAAAAAATAGGTAACTGGAAATGTAAGACGTGTTTGGATAAAAGAAGCGTGAAAACTGGGACACCTACTTTTATACCTAATTCCACACATAAGGCAAGGAAATCTCAAGATTACGTAACTGACCGAAAGCACAAAAAAATACCAATAAAATCTCCCTCATACGCTAACTTATCTCTAGGTTTAAGTGGTGACGAAATGATTAACTCAACGTTAAAAGATGAAAGTACATTTCATAATCGTAGTAGTAGCCTTCCAAATCTTATGTCGATTATGGATAACTCACTGGTTGTAGAATTAAGAACCCAACTAGAAGACTTAAGCATGGAGTTATCAAGCGCACACGCCGAAATTGCGAAATTAAATAGTGAGAATACCGATAAGCAAAAACAAATTGATAGTTTAAAGAAAAAAATGAATCTATACACCCAGTTGCTAAACGAAGATCCCTCAAAGAAGACTGATAGTTTTACGACTCAAAATATAAGTGTAGAACAAAGTATACCGAACTATCAAAACAAAATTAAGAAATTAGAAACTGAAATTACGACCTTAACTAATAAGATAAAAATTCTTCAAATTAAATTGAGTAAGACTCTTTCGTCCAACGTTGAATGGAAACGTAAATCTGATGTGCTGTTAAGCAAAGAGGTGACTCTCTCTAAGATACAACACTCCACCACGACACTGCAAAGGACTATAAAGCAATTAGAAGAGCAAATCATTAAAAAAAATACGGAATCCAGCTTAAACTTATCAAGAAATCTTACGTTACATAAGGAAACCGAACCTCTAGTCAAGAAAACGGGGAGTCATCCTATTAAAAATAAGCCGAAGTTGTTGCTTTTGTCTGATTTTCATGGAGCTGAAGTTCTGAAACCTCTGTCAAAAATCCGAAGGAATGACTACGACTCTACGGCTGATATTATTTATCACGGAACTACCGAGCGTGTCCTTGAAAATGTTCATGCAAAAATCAACAACTTCAAAAAAAGTGACTGTCTAATTATCATGTGCGGTGGATCGGACTATAATGTTACCCCGATAAAAGAAATTATGAGCGCTTTGGAGAGCTTTATACAAAATTGTAGTCATACAAATATAGTAATTTGTGATATTCCTTACAGTGTAAATAAATATGCCGAAGAATATAATAACTTTGTAAGCAAATTTAACTCTGCTTTGCATAAGAAATTTGGAAAGTTCCCTCATGTGTGGCTCCAAGCTGCTAATAGCGTTCACTTTGGCATCGGAGATTACTCGTCAAGTGGCTATAAGCTAAACTATAGAGGGAAAAACAAATTAGCTGAAAGTTTAAACAGAGTTTTAATAAGTGTAAATAATGCTTTTTACAATAGTTATATTTTTTTATGAATAATGCACCTGCAAGACCATTCTGTAATGACCTTATTGTCTATGATAATATTTATGTATTGCATCAAAACATCAATGGCTTAATAACGAAATCTGACACACTAAGTGTACATATACAAGAATTAGAGGACATAGGCAAGTCAGTTGACGTCATTTGCGCCACGGAACACAACATGAAATCGGGAGATGAAATACATTTGACTATTCCTAATTTCAAACTAGTATCTTTTTTCTCAAGAGAGAATAGGAATGGTGGATCCTGTATTTTAATTAAGAATGTCCACAAATATCATACCTTAAGTGACATTAATAACCTTTCATTATCAAATGTATTAGAATGTTCAGGAATCGAATTAATTGATCATAAAATTATTATCATATGCATATATAGAGTTCCAAAAAATAACAGAAACAGTATAAGAGTGTTTTTTGAAAAATTAAATGTTATATTAAATAATGTATGCTATAAAAGGAAAAAGATAATAATTTGTGGCGATTTTAATATTGATATTCTAAAAAGGACGAAGCAATCAATTGAATTAAAAAATTTGGTTCTAAGCTTTAATCTAAGATTACAAATTACTGTACCAACCAGACTATCTAGCAACACATGTATCGACAACATCATACACAATGTGAGAGGCAGCACGGCTGAAATTATCGAATTTGCCCTGTCAGATCACACAGCACAGCTATTGAAGTGCCCGGTTAAGAAAACATGTATTCTTCCATATTGGTACAAAAAGCAAAGGGACTTAACTCCCGAAAATATGAATAAATTTTTAGGATATCTACAAAACTTAAATTTTAATGGAGTGTATATGGCAAATACTGCTAGTGAAGCATATGACTGTTTCGCTGACTTATTCGAATTACTATACAATTTGTGTTTCCCATTCAAAAAGATTAAAATTACGCCAACAAGGAGACCAAAATGGATAACTAAAGGAATCAAAATATGCTGCAAACGGAAACGTAATTTACTTTGGAAATACCGACTCTCTAAAGACAATAAACTGTACAACAAAGTCGCTTTTAAAGATTACACGAAATTATTAAAAAGAATAATAAAACTAACCCAAAAAGCCCAAAATGACTACTATATAAAAAACTCGAGTAATAAAACAAAAGCGTCGTGGAATATTATTAACAAAACTAAATCAAACCTACCAAAAGAATATATCTTACAAATAAAATCAGACGGGCAAATTATAAATAAACCTAAGGACATTGCTGATCAATTTAATCGCTACTTTATAGACCAAATTAACTTAAATTCTAACAATATTCGTAATAACTTTAATTATAAGAACACACTGAGATGTGATTTGGCCAATTCTTTATTTATGAAACCAACAAATGCAGATGATATTAAAAAAATAATAAAATCTTTGAAAAATAAATCCAGCACTGGCTATGACAATATAAGTACAAAGGTGGTGAAAGAAGCTTCGGACATTATTTCACCTTTAATCAGTCACATAACCAATTTATGTATAGAACATGGAGAGTTTCCGAATAGACTTAAATTAAGCATTATAAAGCCGCTTTTTAAAAAGGGGGATAGGGAAGACTTGGGGAGCTACAGACCAGTGGCACTCATCCCTATATTTTCAAAAGTAATTGAAAAAGTTATTTATAATAGTATATATAACTACTTTGAAATGAATAATCTTTTTGCTCATGAACAGAAAGGTTTCCGTAAAGAGAAATCTATAAATATGGCGATTTATGATCTAATGAAAATAATTTTGTCTAATGTTGATAAACGAATTCCAGTTTCAGCTTTATACATGGATATGACAAAAGCTTTCGATTTTGTCAATCATGATATACTTTTAGATAAATTATATACTTATGGCATACGAGGTAATATAAACAATTTAATTAGATCATACTTAATTAACCGAAAACAAATCATACAAATAAATAGATTATGTGTTAATTCAAAAGCAGAAATAACTTATTCATCAAAAATCAGACAAATTCATTATGGTGTCCCACAGGGTAGTGTTTTGGGTCCTTTATTATTCTTAGTTTATATTAACGATTTGCCAAAAGCGATAAATTCCCCTATGGTTCTCTTTGCTGACGATAGTACAGTAATTTTCACTGGTACACGCTCAGAAACATATGAAAGTGAAATAAACGACTCACTGCAAAAAATAATTGAATGGCTTACTAATAACAATTTGAAAATTAATTTAGGAAAAACCAAAATTATGACATTCCAACAAAGAATGAATAATGTACGTACTTTAAATATAGCTTATAAGGAACAACGGATTGACCAAACTGACGTAACAACATTTTTAGGATTAAATCTAGACCATAAGTTGACTTGGAAAAATCAAACTGACATTATATGTAAGAAGTTAAATCAATTTTCTTTTGCCTTATATAATTTGCGAAAACTTGTCAATGAGTCGGTTGTGTTAACAGCATACCATGCCTATGTAACATCCTCTCTCAGATATGGCATTATATTCTGGGCCAATTCAACTGACAGAGAAGTGGTGTTTAAAGCCCAAAAAAAATGCATTAGGTCTTTATGTGGCATTAATAATCTTGACTCGTGTAAACCACATTTCCAAAGATTACGTATATTAACTTTTCCGAGCTTATATATATATGAAATGATAATTTTTGTTAGATGTAACCTACACTTATTCCAAAGCTTTAACAGTTTACGACTAAGGAAAAAAATTGGAGTAGTGCCCTCTAAAACTGCTTTACTGCGGAAGAGTATACTCGGAATGGCCCCTAGATTATATAATAAAGTGCCCGATGAGTTAATGGAAATAGAAAATTTGTCAGAGTTTAAAAACCAATTATTTAAATTCCTAGTGAAAAAAGCGTTCTACTGTGTTAATGAATTTATATCTAGTAATTAAAATTAGTTAATAAGAACTGCATGTGTATCTTATTTAACTGAACTCAAAATTTGTATGCCTTGCGGCTCAACATAGTGATACAAATCTGCTACTAACAACCTTATGTACGAGTACCTACCTGTGTTGGAACAAATAAATGATTTTGATTTTTTGATTTGATTTTTAATTTTGAGTCCATGTGGCGTTAGTTTTTTCCACCATGTATAAGGTATTAGTTACATCATAAATAAATTTGCTATCGTTGAAAAAGAAAATTTCTCTTAATTTACATTTATTTTTAGGGTGTAAATATGTTATTGGCGAAGTGAAGATAATGATTAAGTAGTTGTACAGTCAATGACTTAAATTTGTAACCCACCTTAGGTCTAAAAGCAATCTGACATTCTACAACAATAAGGTTAGTTTCCTATAAGTTACAAATGATTTGGCATCTCTAATGACACTGACGACATCAAGATTTTTTTTTAATGGGTTACAAATTAAAGTTCGTAACCGTACACAATGACAGCCAGATGACCAGATCCCCAAAGGTTAGTAAGTAACATGAACCCTAAGAGCATGTTGTTTGATCAGTAGTTAAACTAATTGTAAAAAATTGTAGCTCAAATAATCACTGATCAAACAACCGGCCCTACGTCTCTTTTTTCGTAAGGTTAAAAAGGACATTCACAGGACAACATATAAATTGCAGGAAGGTTTTTTCAACATACTTTATTATCAGTTTAATTAATATGAAAGGCTCAGGATCGTTGGCATAGGGTGTGGAGCAGATCAGGCGTTCAGAACTCAGGATGGAAGTGGGAAGAAGTACAGAATACCGGGAAGCTGCAGGAACGAGAGGAATAAGGTTAATTGAGCATTCGGTGTTTTGTTAAGAATAATGAGGAGATAAAATCAAGGGATGAAATGTATTTTTTATAATAGAAATGTTTATTATTGTACTATTTATAATATACGTAATTAACGTGTTTATTGCTATCGGTAAATTCAGCGTCAATCTTAACTAGTCTTTGTGAGTCCCGATGGTTGATTGGTAGACAATTAAGGCATTAAGTCCGTAATTTATGCTTATTTTGTGTATTGTGCAATACGTTTTAATAAATTAGTAATACCCTCCCATCACGTTAATTTTTACAGTTCAGTAGTTAATATAGGTAAAAAATGGTTCGTCACCTTTGGACCTTAACAGCGTTGAAATAGACCTTTTTTATCCTGACTGTACAATACTTACATAATTTTTACTGTAAAAATTATACCTACTGAATGAAAGAATAACCCTCATCTATAAAATTACTATCTTACGAATGGGGCAAAAAAACATTTTTCCACTAGGGATGAAAATCATTTTCATGACATACTTGTTGCTTGCTTTCTGAACAGTAAAGATGAAAACCCGATCTCGATAGCGAAACAGCGAGATTGTGTAAAATATTTCATAACAAAATTGACTTAGGCTCAGCCTAAGATAAGATATGGTGCGCAAGTTGGCCATCGTCATCTCATTAATACAAGGGTACTAACCGTGTACAGTCAGCTCCGAGTCCCGATTCAGCTCGTACAGTCGCAGCGCCTCGTCCAGCTCCAGCTGCGTCGATATGGTGCACGGGTCCCCTTCTTCGTCCACCCATTTCATTGTAAACACCTGTAGAAGAATAACAGCTTAATTTTGAATATAGGCAGACAATAGCGGTATACACATTAGCATAGAACCAAAGTTCCAAACAGGGATGTTTCAAAATTTTGCTTCCACATTAGCAACTGTGGAACTTCCGCATTAGGGTGGTTTTACCACTATCTTATCCACTAACCTACCCCAAGCAGAAGTGTTTGCATTGTTGTTCCGGTGTGGCGATTCGAAAACCAGCAAAAATTAATATCACAACATTTATTTATGTTACTTCCTTAAATAAGAACTTATTTTCAAAAAAATGTTTTATCCTACATCCACATCCACATGTGTCTCAAAATATCTACAGACGCCTCATCCCTGGTCCCCAGATAGAGGAGGCAATGAGAATGAGAGAATTAAACATTTACAGTTCCTTAATAGCTAGCAATAGCCGATGGCTGTAGGGGCGGAAAGGTTCTAGACTGGATTAGCGAAGTTTCAGGCCTCCCAAAAGATGAACCGACGGTCGGTTGAAGATCGCAGGAAACCGATGGATGGTGGATGTAAGTAATGTCGCAGAGTTTCTTGGTTAAGGCCTATGTTCAGCAGTTGATCGCACTTGCATTTGACGACGCGTTAGTAAGGCTTGTTGGTAGTGACCCTGCCTACGTAGCTAGTGGACCCGGGTTCAAATCCCAGTAAGGGCAGATATTTGTGTGATGAGCGCGAGTATTTGTTCCTGAGTCTAGTATGTTTTCTAAATAAGTTTATCGTTGTCTAGTAGGTACCTTAAGTACAAGCCTAGAGCTTAGTTTAGGAATAGATCAATTTGTGTGACGTGTTACACTTACCTAGCGAGAAACACGAAAATTGTAATACTGGCAACACTGGTAAAAGCTCCCACGCATTTGTTGCCAGCTTCAAAAATTAAAAGTTTTTCGTTTGTGAAACATCCAAGCATGATAAAGTACGGAAAAGTTTTCACAATAACACCGGCCTTATCGCGAATAATAAAAAGTATTATTTATTCCACTGATTGTAAATTTTAAATGTACAGTATGCTCGGGGGGTTATTCGAGGGGCTTTCGTAAATCATAGTGATGAAGCACATCTGAATTTCATCCTATTGGGAAATGGAAACCGTTGAAAATACATTTTTGCGGTTATAAAAGAGATATTTAAAATTGAGTAGCTTGGGTAGTTGAAAGTGTTGAAATTATAAAAAGAGGGCTTTAAAGTGGTTCTATTTCACGAAGTACCTATCGTCAGCGATTATGTTAGAACTAGAGAAAACTAGGAAAACTAGAGGAGGAGGACTTTGTACGCGTAGAAAGAGTTTCCCACAATCCCTTCTTGGTGCACTCCTTGCATATCCAAGGAATATTTCCTCGAATTACGTCCCTAGGTCTGTTGGTTGCGGCTGGGCGTTGATCTTTCAGTTAGCCAGTCGGTTTTGTATGGCTTGGAGAAGGCAAACGAGCACACAGGCTACCAGCCCCCTATTTCGCCGACACGTGACAGGTGACAATTCGTTATACATTGCAAAGTTAACACGCTAATACATCACTGGGTATCATATAAACTGCGCCATGTACACTGAAGTGTCACCTGTCACTGTCGGGATGGTGAAATAGGGGGCTGATGGTAAGTGGACACTGAAGTCCATAGACATTTGGAATCTCAAGATCGCAATCTAACGATGATAATCTTAAGACTGTGAAAGCGTTCCCAATCATGAGGACTTAGTGGTATGCATCTATGCTAGGTCATTTCCCCATTTGTCTTACACCCTCACCGGAACACAACAATGCTAACACTACTGTTAGATGGCAGGTTAAAAGGTAGGATGTTGGCAGCGATCCCAACGGACTGTACACACAGTCCTTCCACCATTACTAGGTACGGTCACGAACGTTAATTTGTGACCCATCTCAACAAAAATATGCTTGAAGTCGTCAATGTCATTAGAGATGCCAAGTCATTTGTAACTAACAGGAAACTCAACCTTATTATCATAGCGACATACGTGCTTTTGCTCATCGGCGGCGTGTAGTGTCGAGTTAATTGTCACTTGTTTATTTTTTGCCAACCGCGTTTTAACTTATCTCTGTTTAACTTTACCCACATATCTTGTGATGAAATTTGGATTTAACATTAAACACTTATGCATGTAAATTGTAAACAGTAGCTAGAGGAGGGGAATCCTATTCCACCGTGATACAGTTTTTACTAGTACGGGGAACAGAGGACGCTTATTCACTGTATTAAACTACCCACTTGCTACAAGAAATTTTATAAGTACCTATTTTGTACCTAAGCAGTTATGACCAATATGAAAGCTGAATAAAGTTATTTTTATTTTATTTATTTATTGTTGTAGAATGTCAGATTGACAGGTACCAAATTTAAGTTTTTGACTGTACTGATAATAAAAATCAAAATCATGGAGTTTGTATAAAAAGATAGCCTAGTTGATAGTGACCCTGCCTACGTAGCTCGCGGTCCCGGGGTCGATTCCCGGTATGGGCAAATTTCATCAAAACCATTTGTTTATTTTTTTCTCAGTAAATAATGGACAAAAAAAACATGTTTCATTTGGAAAATCTTAATAAAGTTCCTGGTGTCAATTTGGTCTGTTGCAATGTGCACTTTTAAATGACTTAAGTATATTTAAAATATTTCATGCAGGTGTTCTTTGTATGCAAACATTATACCTACTTATCCATGAATAGGTTATAAACAAGCTAAAGATCAATTAATACTAGACACGTGTCATATAAATTGGTATGAACAGTGACCGTTTTTATTTCACTTTAGTACAATAAGTTATTGCAATCTTGAAGGCAGTTGAAGCATGTGCAAGTGTATACAAGCATATAACAATGCTGCCCTACTACGGTAAAAAAGCACATCTGCTATATGAATTGTATTGCAATTCCAACTTTATTATAACCCATGAGAGTTTAATATGCTTCTATGAATTAATTGCACTTGTGCCTTTTAGACTGCCCTCCTAAATAAAAAGGACGCAAGCGCAATTTGATAGTCAAAGCAAATTGAGCCCTTTGTCTTAAGAATTAAGGTCACTAATACATTTGCGAGACATACGCACTTTTTCCAATGAGGACAGAATAGTGCAAGGTTACACACAGACAAGCGACATGTGGAGCAATAAGTAGGTATAACAGTTTACGCAGATGTTTTATGAGCACTGATTATTAAAAACTAGACTAATGGCTGTAAATAAACTTATTTTGATGCCGGCTCCACATGCTTGGTGTTTGCCACAAACACTGCAGCACGCCACTATACATTGGTGTGAGATGGAAATACATTGTGCTCACTCCAACGTATAGTTGCGTCCTGCCTGCAGTGTTAAGACAACTGTGAACCGACGCTTGAATCGCGTAGCCGTCATAAATATTCCATAAAAATATCGTTTCGATAACGTTTCTCACCCCCTGTACTTATCAATTCCGATTTCCACAAATTTTCAACATATTGTACCTAGTTACTTTAAAAAACTTGGTTTCTACGTAGGCATTATTTTTTTTCTACTGATACTGCAATACCGTATAACTATAAAATAAGGTGCAAAATACACCTTAGCAAGTAATTCAGTAAGGTTCATTTTGCAACTTATTTAATTTGGTAGTTACGCCGTATTGCAGTATCACCGACGATATTCAAAAAGGGGAGAAAAACGTTATCCAATTTTGTATGGAAGTTTTCAGCTTCGCGATCCTAATCTGATCCTTTCGTCCCATATTTTTTGTAAGTCTCTTCTGTTATTAAGTTTGTCTGAAAGAGATAAATATGTAGCGACCAAACCGCCAGTTGATTACCATACCACTAATATTATAAATGCGAAAGTTTTTGTGTGTGTCAGTTTGTTACTCCTTCACGCTGAATAACTATAATCTAAATGTATGCCGGCGAAATCGCAGGCATACTCTAGTTTATTATAAAATTAGCGCAAACACGTCAAGCTGCTTGTGTGAGATGTAAAGTTAGAATTTCCATCTATTGGCTGGTACATGTTCACACACACACATACATACATACAAAAGCAGAGTAGTAATAATTTAGCTACTTAACACACTAACAGTTTCCAGTAATTTACAGATAAACCATTTAAGGTCAATGTGTCTAATTCCGTCTACGGGGCAAAACCGTACACAAGCGTTTATGGCCAATCTAAGAACGGTACGCCGTTGCTACCTCTGTTGATAAAGCAGGGGAACTTTTTGGTTCAATCTCTTTAAAAGAGATGGCGCTATGTTGTCTACGATTGAAGAAAACAGTGTTTGAAATTTAGTTGTGCTCCGAACTCGAAACGCGAGTGTTGTGTGATGGTGTTTTCCCAAAGGTATGTTTCAAACCGTAGAAGTTATGACTTTGTGAGTGTGCTTAATATGTTCTTTAAGATGTGCGCCAACGGCTTTTTTTGTCCATTTTGCAATTATTTCAAGTGTTTTAGAATTATTTGCTGCGTAAAATTTGTAACCTCAGAATTTTCAAGTGGGAAAAACCGTCTAAAATTAAAGGGGCAACACCGTCATATGCCGGTAATTCCCCATTCCAGATATAGTCAACCTTTTTGATCAGCTGTTGAATGAACCATTGATTTTTATTAATTAATTTAACATAATTTTATGAGATAATATTTATCAACAATGTTTATACATCAAATTATTATATTTAATAATTGATCGCACTCGGATAATAAGTACATCGTATAATTTACACTCATACTTACATGAAAAAGTAAAAAAAAACATTATTTTAAAACCTTAGTGAAAAAGGTTCAACACCTCTGATTTTAAGAATATGCCGGAATAGCCCCGAAAAACGTTTTTCGCCGATAAAAGCTAAACTCGACTGTATATTTTACCCGTTACAGAACAGATTTGATTAAAATCCTCTATATTTCTTTCCAAATTAGATATAATTTGAAATAACCGTCTGACTATCGAGATATTGCTACTAGCCGGATTTACCCCAAAACCTCGGGAAAATCCGTCTACTGACCATGTTTAAAAAAAATATTTTTAATTAAATATACAAGGTAGTTACGCTTTTTCTTAAATATGATTTCAAAAGCCAACTAAGTTATTAGTCCATTCCATACACAAATTCTAATAATAGTTTAAAAAAACAGCAGTTTTCATCAATCGAAGTCAAACTAAAATAAACTATGCCGGTATTAGACACATTGACCTTACATAATCACCAAACATTTTTAAAGTTTCTTACGATTTGTTTTTATGATGTCACTTTGACTTGAATTTTCCAATTGCTTGATTTTAATGTTATATTTCAAGACCATGCCAAGACATGAAAAATTTGGTATAAGTACACCATAATTTGATAATGTACGGTAATAAATATAAACATTTCAAAGAATAGGCTTACTGACTTACTTACTGTTTTTATATAACAAAAAACAATGATAACAAGGGTTATTTTTATAACATGCAGTCATGCATCCTAATTATAACTAAAAATAATATTTTCCAATATCACACAAAATAAATTGAACCAGAAATAAGTATAAATGGCAGACTTAATGCTCTAATAGAGGAAGGAATAAGCATAACAAACAGAATGGTGTGACTCTGTAAAGAATCCAATGTTTATAAAACTGCAATTGACTTCTTACTACAAACAGATTGCACACTAACACACAATACATTCTAATTAAGCAGTAATGGTAAACCAACCACAGTCTTATTAACATAGAGAGGAAACAACAAAAAAATATTAAACATATTTATTCAGTAAGTAGGCTGCACCGGCACTTTAAAATGTCAATAATCTACCAGAACTTTCCGAGAGGAGACCATTGGTGAGAAGAAACACTACAAGAAACTCACCAGTTAGTGAAGATTGAAATATTTTTGTATTTGTACTACCCTCCTCCCATGGGCTAGATTTAAAATATCTGTCTAACTTGAGCCAACCTCAAGACATGTACAGTCGACATCAAATAAGGTCCAAAAATTTAAACCGAACTTTGACGTCGACTGTACATTTTTAACCCATAACCCTGTATTTGAGACACGTGCATCCAAACTGAAGTACTACTAACACAATTCAAAAACGAATCAATTACTAACTCTGTTTGGTAAAACCATGAAAATACCAGTATTTTAGGTTACTTAGATACATACACACCTTCATTCCCAGAGTGGGGTATGCAGAGCTGCAGAATTACCAACAACTCTAAAAAATAGTTGTTTATTCTGTAACCATATTTAAATTTACTTAGTAACAGTTATTTAGTTAGTATTTGAATATGTTATTGTAATTGTAACAAATATCCATCAGGTTTACTCGATAAAAAAAAATATAACTATAGTAGTGTACTATAAACCATACAAAATAATATACAAAGCTAGGCCAAGTTATCTAGTTTGCATTTCCATATCATTTACTTATTTATCTTTAAAAATGATTAACATAGTTCCATTGAACTAGTTTTATTTTATTAGTAGCATAAAGGTTTGGATGCATGTCTCAAATGAAGGGTTACTTTCCTTAAACGAATGAGCACTTCCATTGATCTTCTTGGACGCAAATGGGCATGTCTACATACATTGTCAAGTTTTACTTTGACTTTGACTAATTCAACTTTAATTTATTTATACCATTGTTTCCAAAATGTACACAATGGAACAAATAATTGTTTCATACTATTTATATGTATACTACTATATAAAAAACCTATCTTTTCCATTTGCAGATTCTTAATTTTACTTGTAGTCGTTCTGTTTCTACAACTCTATAAAGTATTAAGTGGCTCTTTTTCATCTAACTTGTGCCTATGAGTTTGTTTGCATTATTACTACCAGAACAATCAACCAAATGGAACCCTAACTCACCATAGAACATAATTTGTTAAGCACTTCTTACAATTTCATTTATAATACCACTGTGACACAATTCCATGGTGGGTCAGGCTATCATTTTGGCAATAGTAATTTAAAGTAAATGGCAAACCTGGTCCGGCAGAAATCTGCAGATGGCAATCATCTCCTGAGTAAATGCCTCCAGTGTGATGTGGTGATTGATGTACGTGATCATCACTTCACCGTTGTACACCGTCTTGACGCGGATGTCATTGTCATGGTTATCCTGGTTCACCATTTGGGTGGGCATCATTACTCTCCTACGGGTACACTATATCTGTAATGAAAAAGAGAGTTTGTTAGTTGTTATCAAAGGTATATACTCTTTTAAACTTTATAGTCTGATTTAAGACATTCAGCAATAGAAAAAAAATACGAAAATGATACACCATGTCGCTTGATTGTCGCTTCGGCTAAGGTTATTTTATTATTGGAACAAATAGCGTCTATGCAAATACAGCATATTGCAATATGCACCGATTATGCACTTTCTAATAAGCTACACTATAAGGCTTCAACTCTAACCTTCTGCCGGGATTACGATTACAAAATATAGGTATTTGTTTGTTGGTGGTTATACAATAAGCATTTACGCACGGTCCGCTTCCTGTTTCGACCTTTATAATAGCTACTTTACCATAATAACATGACAAACATTCCCATAACATGAATCACACGATACGTACATAATATAACCTTTAAGATGGGAAGTTTGTTTGAACACGATTAAGGCACTGAATTGAGATGATGCATGAGTTTACGATCTCATTGATAATTCCTCGAAAACGCCTCCCAGAACTTAGACGATTAATTCCACTTGTAAAACATCAACAAAAGTTTGACACTTGCAACTGACACACCGCTACTTCCTGACATTCCATGGGAAGTTGCAGATAGGCACAATGGACTATAAAAACTTTTTAGACTCTCATCGGTCTCTTTTTCTCTTTTATCTTTGCAGCTTGTTGCGACGGAGAAAGAGATACATCGGTGCTGTTGGCAGATTTTGTTGCCAGGCTTGGTAGGCAAGTATTAATTGCACCCGGTTTCTTAACAAAATGCTGAACTAAAAGAAAGATATTTTTAAAGATAAATTACTTTAAAGATACGACCAACCATATGTATCAATGAAATATATATACCATTTTAAAGACTAAACCCTGAATGACTTTGCTTTGACGAACTAACTATAACGGGAATTTCATTTGATAAAAATGTTTTTATCAGTATAGTTTCTAAACGAAGCACGAGTATATTCTCGTCTCGGTTTCTCGTAACACCATATTAAGTAAAGTGACCAATCGTGTTTGCAGCTGTCATTTTTATTGCTCTGTAATTCGTCAAAATTATCCAGAATTAATAGGGACCACGAGAGAAAAAAAACATTACGTAGTTTACTGTCAATCAATTGGAGTCTTTTGGGTTTGGTTTGGTACCTAATTTAGTAATTGAACATTTCCAATTTAAGTTATTTTCTTTTATTTATTGATTTCTGTAAAGTTTAAGTTTACTATGGTGAGACATTTTGTGCTTCATTACTTTTGTAATTAGGGCAAAGTTAACAGTTTTGTTGTGATGACTAATGCCAGGATTTGACGAGTGCTTAGGCTTACCAGATCGGTTATCGTTTCAGACGGAGCAGCAAATGGATTGCGCTTTGGACTTGATGCGGAGGCTGCCGCCTCAGCAGATCGAGAAGAATTTAACAGATTTAATAGATCTCGTGCCAAGTTTGTGTGAGGATTTATTGTCTTCCGTGGATCAGCCGTTGAAAATCGCAAAAGACCGAAGCAATGGGAAAGATTATTTGTTATGCGACTACAACCGGGACGGCGACTCATATAGGTCCCCGTGGTCGAACACATACGACCCTCCGCTCGAGGATGGCTCAATGCCCTCTGAAAGGCTAAGGAAGTTAGAAATCGACGCAAATCACGCGTTCGACCAGTACAGAGAGATGTATTTCGAAGGCGGTGTCAGCTCTGTATATTTGTGGGACATGGATCATGGCTTCGCAGGTTTGTTTCTTAATAATACTGAAGTGAGTTTCCTGTTTTGTATGAATGAATTTGATAGCATTATTTCGTCATAATCACAGGCAAATGAACAACTTGAGGTACACAATAAAGTTGGCCATTAAAGTAGGCATGCACTGTTATGTGACAGTGATAACCTTGTAGTGGGGCATAAAGGCAGGTTGAGCAAAAAATAGTTTGGAAAAATGAGGGCACTGTTTGGAGTGAAATTAGCAATTACTCTTAACCTAATTTTTACTCAAAAACCGCTCAATGTGGTGGTTGCCACCCAAGAATATTGTGGTGTCACCATAAAAAAACACTTTTTGACCTAGCTATAAGTTTTTTTTCTTTGGACCCTAACTTATACTGCAATTGTAATGCTATAATTTTCCATAAGAGTTAGTGTCTGTCTGTGTTTCCATCAATACATTTTATAGCATAGCATTTCTTAACCAGACTTCTATTTCTGCAGTAGTTCTAACTTTAAGAAAATTGG
The DNA here is from genome assembly GCA_963966035.1 of Acleris laterana. Lineage (NCBI taxonomy): Eukaryota > Metazoa > Arthropoda > Insecta > Lepidoptera > Tortricidae > Acleris > Acleris laterana. Next base: position 5,496,196 of record OZ014451.1, read on the forward strand.
TTGAGCTTATCAAGAGAAATCAGGATGATAATTCAAGCAGAAAATTCTATAATTCGATTGCCCCCCTTCTTTCACTTAAATTTAAGAGGACATCAAGGAAAAACAGGGCTAGATTATGTTGGACCATGCTCAGTGTAGGGTGACAACACAATTACTACAAACACAAGAAGGTATCTCGGAAAACAACAAATATTAAAGAATAATCTAATTAAAGTTATTTAGTGATGATTTTTGTATGTATGAACACTAAAGTCACTTGTATCTCAAGAATCAATCAAGTGTACATAGTTGTGATTGATTTTCTTTTAAATTAGTTATATGTGTTTTTACTTAAGATATGTTCCTGATTTTATCTATTTATTTTTTTGGATTGGGGATACAACACTAGCGGAAATGCCACATATATATCCAAAATGATCTCCCTATCTAATAAAATATCACACTAGCTTGTAAAGTTTTTAAAACATATTTTTACCTATAACTAATTCAAGTATGTTCGGAAGACTTTTTTTTTATATAATTGATCTCAGTTTATGGTATGAATACCCCTCTGGGTTGATACATCCAACCGTTACAACTATTTGTAATATTTAGCTAGATCTAATGCAATGAAACACAAACTTAGTTATTTAAAGGGAAGTAGGTATTAAAAGCATCACTGGCTATTATCATAAAGGGAAGTTAACTGTACTTAACTTCCTTGGTTTACTTACTTAGTTGGCTGTCATGTAATTTTCAAGTTAACTACTTACTTGTCTAACTGCCTAAAAAGTTCTAAGAATCATGTTAATTGTGATACAATTTAGTTCTATTCTTATTTTTCTTTAAGACAAGCTGCAAATTTTCTAAAGAGAGTGCTAACTTTAATTACTACCCTAACCCTCCTTTTTTAGGTGTTATATTGATAAAGAAAGCTGGCGATGGCTCCCAGAAGATCAAAGGATGCTGGGACTCCATACATGTGGTGGAGGTGGTTGAGAAGAGCTCGGGACGGAATGCCCACTATAAACTGACCTCCACGGCAATGCTGTGGCTCCAGACCAACAAAGAAGGCAGTGGGACCATGAACCTTGGTGGGAGCTTGACTAGACAGGTAAACAAACGCCAGGATGACTCATACGTTCACAGGCATCAGGCATTAGTTGGTTGTGACTCTGCCTACGAAGCAGTCCTAGGTTTCATTCCTGGTACGGATGAATATTTGTGTGATGAGCTTGTTTTTAAGTATTTGTCTCTATACATTTATTTATATCCATAATTCATAATTCATAATTCATTTATTCATTGCAGTTATGGGTTTTACAAGATCCTAATAATAACAAAGTATACAATATCTTTGTGTCATTGAGCTTAGATTGGGACTAGTTCAATTTGTGCGAGAATGTCCTGTGATAATTATTAAATTTATTTATTTATTCACATGTTTCATCATCAAAACAACACACCGTTAAATCTATCTATCTGACAAAAATTTTTCAAGTTTGTTAAATTTTAGTTTTTCTACATCTGGCTGAAAAGAACCACTTATTACTAATGGTTCTACACTAGTTTAGAATTACCTATGTCTTATTCTCGAAATATTTGCCTTAGAAAGTAAATTTTACCTTTTATTTATGTACAAAATACTTTATCACTAAAAATAACAAGTTTGTTACTTCAGTAAAATGATTTCAGAGCTATATTTAGCCTAGCAAATTAACTCCTCAAAAACATCATAGCATCAAGTATCTATTTCTAGTTACAGCTAGTACAGCTACCAAACTCTTTATCAAGTGAGGTCTGCATTTATTTATAATTACTGTAACAACATTGTAAGAAAAAATGAATACCTCCTAATACTCGTACAGGTGTTAACTTAAAAGCAAGACTTAAAAAATTGGTCTTGAAAGATTTTTGGAATATTTTCAGGCGGAACAAGATTCAGCAGTAAGCGAAGTCACCCCGCACATAGCTAACATCGGCCGCATGGTTGAGGATATGGAGAACAAAATCAGAAATACGCTTAATGACATTTATTTTGGTAAGATTTCCTTATTGAAACACTATACGTGATACATATTGTGTTATGAATCCAATGACCTACTATTAAGCCATATGCTCGTTATACATTTACTACTTTGCACTTGACAGCAAATATGCAAGCTTTGTATGGTCACGAGGGTTAATTTGGGACCCATTTCAAGAAAAATATGCTTGAAGTCGTCAATGTCATTAGAGATGTCAAATCAATTGTAACTTTTAGGAAACTCAACCTTATTGTTGTAGAAGGTCAGATTGACTTTGGACCTAAGGTGGGTGCCAAAACAAATCTCGTGACTGTAAGTACTTACATTTCGAAAAGTGTAAATCAAAACATAGTCAGTCAAAATGCTGCCTACACAAAACTGACCCAATTACATGGATCCTGGCAGCAAAACTAATGGCCCCGCTTATGAAGCTAGTCCTTGGTTCGATTTCTGGTATGGGCAAATATACGTGTGATGAGCACGAGTATTTGTTTTTGAGTCTTGGATATTGTTTTTTTTATGTATTTAAGTATTTATTTATTTCTCTATATAAATGTTTATATCGTTGTCTAGTACCCATCTATGAGCACTTATAGAAGGTGCTTCGGGCTTGTGCTTCTCTCTCGCTCGCTCTTAATAGTCTTAATAATGGAGTATGAGATTGAGTGAGAGACAAATACAAACATGAAGCACCTTTTAAGAGCTATCATAATCAGTGATCGTACTTTTTCTAGCATTTTCGGTGCAGTGCTAGGGTTGTCAGTAGTGCCCAATAATAAATGGCATGAGCTAAAAATCTAATAAAATGAAAAATAAAATTATAATAGCGTTTTAAACAAATCGGAAACACAGACAATATTTTCAGAACATGTAAAGCCCTACCCAATATGCATAATGAAATGAAAGGTAAATTTTCTATATGAGAAAATGTAACACTGTTGTTCGACAGGGCAATCAAAATTACGAAAATAAATCGTCAGCACACCCTCCGAAACATTTGAGGAACTTTGGGTTACAGTAGGTACCTAATAAATGTTATAGACCATTATAATAACTGATTAAGTAAAAAAAATGTATTACATTTTCAAGTACAACACAATATTAGATAGGTACAGAATTTTAAACGTCAATCATATTATACGTCGCTGTCGTGTCTCATTTGACGTCATTGTACACACAACAACACACCTAACTAACCATTAAAGACGGAGCAGAGAGAAAAAGAAAGAGATGTATATATGTGTATTATGTCAACAACATTCGATTCTAGTGCGACTCTCTTTCACGCAATATTTCAGATTTCTGAAGTGTATAGCTAGATGTGTTGCTGTGTGTACCAAAAATGTTACAAAAAGTCCGATCACTGATCATAATATACAAACCTAGAGCTTAGTTTGGGACCAAGTCAATTTGTGTGAGATTGTCGATATCTATTGATTGTTGGTTGTTAGGCAAGACGAAGGACATCGTGAACGGGCTGCGCAGCGTGGTCCCGGCGGACGTGGCGCGCCGCACGCAGGCGCTGCAGCACGACCTGGCCGTGGCGCTGCGCGAGCGCCGCCACCAGGCGCGCGCCGACTAATGCCAAAGCGCCGTGAGTCACTATATTATTTGTAACTAGCGACCCGCCCTCGCTTCGCTTCGGTTTAGATTTTTCATACAAAAGGATTTTCCCGCTAATTCCCATTCCCGTGGGAATTTCGGGAATTCCTTTCTTAGTGCACCTCTACGGTACCTAAGCTACGTCCCTTCCAAATTTCAAGTGCCTACGTTTAGCCGTTTAGGCTGTGCGTTGATATGTCAGTCAGTCAGTCAGTTAGTTTCTCCTTTTATACAATTTAGATAGGTACTGGATTTTTAGCTCGAATCGCAAGGACTTTCTGATATTGGTAGGTAACAGGTAGGGCTTCCATGCCGTAATTACGGAATGGAAGCCCCGCATGATTTTAAGCCTTCTCATAAATACGTAATTCAAATTTAAAAATCTGTAATTACGTTGTTTTTTACTTTCAGTATCACATCCGATTGTACATTAAAAAATATAATTTTTTAACATTACTTATTAGTAATTTTTTTGCTAAGATACGTCCACGCGATGCACTTTTACCATATTCGACACTGGCGAGCACGGGATTTCCCCGCCTTCAGCCTACCTTTAATTAGTTGTGTTTGGTAGAGGGCTCTGTTATTCCCCGTTAGGCTCGAGTTGATAACCTCACACAAAATAAATATTGAACAATAATACGTTCTTGATAAACGGAATAAGGATCAATATTGCCTACAGAGTATATAAAGGACTTCCCAAAGTTTCAAGAAAGTCCGTATTTATGATAGTACTGGTGGTGGACGCGAAGTCTACCTTAAAGCCGCGTACAATTATTTATTAACAATACAGCCGACGAGTGTTGAAGCTGAACGAGCTTTTTGTTCCGCCGGCTATTTTCGCAATAAGCTGAGAAGCTCATTAGCTGATAAATCTTTGGACGCTTTATTTTTCATGAGGGTCAATTTTTAGGGGATAAACAATAAATAAATAACAATTGAAGTTGTTCAAGTAATTGTTGATTTTATGATGTTGATTTTTTTTAAATTTTTTTAATAATTGTAATAATATTAATAAAACTTTAATAATGCCTGAAAAGTTGTTGTTTTCATTAATACTACTACTGAAAATATAACTCTTAGCTAAAATAGGTAAAATTACGTATTACGTAATTTTAAAAATAAATCTGTTACCAATATCGTAGGTAATTCATATTTTCGTAATTTTGGAAGCCCTAGTAACAGGATTTTGGCTCACTTAATGAAGACCTGTCGAGTTTGGACTCGTTTAAAGAGTCTTGATAAGCAGATGATAATGTAAAAAAATTTTTTTGGAAAAAAGTTTTGGCACTTGTCCCTCCGCCGGCGAGGAAGGGATTAGAAGATAATTATAGATCCTGTTTAAATAATAGAAACGTATGTATTAATCGTTGATCGCTATTCACACTGCTGGCGAGAACTCTCCCGCTCATTCCCGAAATAGGTACCAGAATTTTAAAATACCAGATTCTCAATATACATGAATCTCAAAAAATAACATTTAAATTTCGGTATCGTTGATTATGCTTACCTAATATTTCGAAGCTGGTGATTTGGGAATCTGGTAAAGAGAGTAGTCTGGTATTTTAAAATTCTGGTATTTCGGGAATGAGCGAACTCTCCCTGCAACAAAATATAATTATAGATCCCGTGTAAATAAAAAAGACGACGTGTATATTAATAGTTGATCACCAGCTCTACTGTCTTCTCGCTCTTTATCGGCGGTGGGACTAGTGCCTTCTCAAGACTTTCGCTGCACTCGCAGACCCGTCGAGTGTGAACTCGGTTGATTGGTCTTGACAAGCAGCTAGCTGATGATATAAAAAAAACCAACGAAATTATTTTTTGTTTCAGATGAGGTGGATACTGGGTGTATTTAATTAATATAATTCGGTCATTGTAGGATGATCCCTATGACAATCGCATTTCGTGATTTCAAACAGTAACTAAATACGCAAGGCAATGCATACTCATTTAAATTCAAAGTAACTATGACATACGTATATGAGCTGTCACAGGGATCACCCTACATGGACCCAACTATAGTAGAGATTAACAACGATGTTAGGACAAGCTCAAGTCAAACGTAGCAGGATACGGAACAAGAATTATAATAAAAACTCGGCATTTTCTCTTCATACTCTCTTATAGACTGCACAAAGTTATGTTTGAAATTATTTGGTACCGTCATGCCAGGCAATGCCACTTGAGAATAAAATGGCTAAGAAGCTGAATACTATAAGATTCTATAGTCGTGTATGTAAAAATTACCTCAATATACAACGTGTTACAAAAATACCCGTAAAGCCGAAAGGGGGTTAAATGGTACCTTATAATAAGTCCATTTACAATATTTGAGAACCGTACTATCACCGCATGACCTACAGGCAAAAAAAATAAAACCATTATTGGTTTCATTGATGTGAAAACCCTATTTCAGTAAAATTAAAGAGTAAACTACGCAGATTGTTTATGTACATTTTTACCTAATTCGTGAAACGATTAAGATATATACTAACAAAATGTACAGAATTCGATTAGATAGATATTACAAGTCGAATTTTGGAAGATTTTAAAAGACCTAAACTACTTACGAAGAAACCTAAACTAGCACTTACTTTTTCGTAAAGAACGTCAAAATTACAGGAACGGCTCAAAGTGAGCTCTGCCTTGTTCAATGCACAACCTCGCTCGTCGGGATATGGTTTTAAACCCATTTAAGTTGAAAAATTATTAAATTGGTAGGTAGGCCTCTCTGTTAAAATAATCTATGCTAACCCCGGTTCCCTGACATGACAGCTTAATAGGGTTGACAATATTTTTGGCTTTGATAATTTTATTATATTTTATACGGGGTATTTTGTAACACGTTGTATAAAGTGTCAACGAAGTTTACATCAATGACAACTAAGTTGCATTTCATTTGATGATTTTGATACAGATAAAATTTGACATTAAGTTTATTTTTAACAAACAGTTTTCATTCCATTGGCCTTATAATTTAAGCTCTAGTGTAGAAGCCTAAGTCTCATGGGAGATGGGTTGACAGTCGTAATTTTAAATTTCACGCAACTGTCGTTCCAACCAAGCAAAGCTGTCAACTAACTTTAAAAATAAATATGTCAGTGCAATTAGTTATTGATAATGATGATACTGTTTTTTATTATTTGACTATTGAATTGCCTACTTTTGTTATAAACTTCAGACTAAAGTATTAATATGTTTCAGTGTATTAATTATTTTGTCTATCCAGTGCGTAAAACCGACCGTTAATAAAAATGTCACACAAAATATCCCATCTGGAATCCATTATAGATATAAATAAACTATTTCTCCTTACTTACCTTTTCTAGTAAACAAGATTAAAACTTAAAAATATACTTATACAACTATCTTCTCCTCAATTTTGTAACCTATCACCAGGGTTAATCATCCCCTAATTTCGCCTAAGGCTGATTTATTTGAAATATAATGGTTGTTAAATTTTTATGATGAATTTTTAGGTTAGAAATTTGTTTACATAGTAAGACAAGTAAGGAATAGCAACACTAAAATGTAAACGGCACATAACACTATTCAATTTGCAAAACACCAGATTAGTGCTATCTCGTCTTTTTCACTATCTTTAATTTATAGAGACCGCTGATGTAGCGTTCTGCAAATTTAAGTACAATGCGGCTTAAATTTAAGAAAGCTTAAAATACTGTAAAATGGAAATATAAAAAAAAACAAGTTTTAACCTGAGACGATAAAAGTGGATTCACAATAATGTATTTTCCCTAAATAGCTACTATGAATCGCGAGCGATATCATATTGCTGATTCGCATTGGTCGAGGCGTTTATACTCTTCATTAATGGTATGTGATTTTATCGTGTGAAATTCCTTAAACCGCAAACGCACTGAGAGCGGAAGCGACAGAGAGCTGAGCGAAGAGCGGTGCGTTCCCATACTTAAAAGCGTGCCCAAACCGAAGCGGAGGCGGTTTTAGTATGGGAACGCGCCGCCTTCGCACTCAGTGCTTTTGCTGCTTTATTGTGAATCCACTGGAGTCGACTATGATGTGGCCGTAGCTTTAGGACGGTGAAGTGTTGCCAGGTTTGTCGGTACATAAATATAGTAAATTAACTTGTACGTTCATAAATTTAAAAAGAGAACTAGCAATTGTGTTAGTCAAATGCGACCGGAATGGTGCTTTGAAAATTAGTCCATATTTCAAAATGTAATTCGTATATATAAAAATAGTTATTATTATATTAAATACTGTAAAAATCTAAAATAAGAACACAATATGACGATCGAGTTTACGTTTTACATGTACATAATGATTTGATGTAAATTAGTTATGTAACTTCGCCCGGAATGTCATCCATCTCATTATTTACTTTGCATTTTTATATCTTAGTATTTTTATAATTTAAAAGGAGAATGTTGGTCGAGGAGTACCGTGACACACTTGTTATTGCTTCATAGTTCAATGATTGATACCTAACAAATATTTTTACTGGCCTGCGTTTTCGTAAATCATGTAATGATTGTAAGAAATAAAGTATTTATTCGGTGTTATAGATTGGCATTCTCCTATAGTATTTTATTATTTGTAATTATAAGAGATTCAATATTATTATTGAAATAAAATTATTATTGTAAAAATAGCCATTTTTATGTTGCGATTTATTACATAAATTGTTATAATATTGGCCTCTCTAAATAAAAAAATATTTACTTGAAAACTGATGTGGTACATTGTTTTTAAAAATTGCACATGCCATCATGTCGACAACATGCAAAATGTCTTATTCTCTGAAGCTCAACATGCAGGTAAAACATCGAAATGTGTCGTTAAGGGGATGTCTAAAACAACAAATAAGGGGCTTTTGTTAGAAATTGTTTCTAAAATGAAGATAACTGCATTTGTAGACTTTCATACACAGTGGTGGCCACATAATTAGGAAGGCTTGCGTTTTTTCCGTACAAATGCCTACAAATATGACTTTTCATTTTTGTCAACCAATCAAAATGTTCTTAATTCAATTTTATTTTTAATTACACTAATAGTTAACTAATAAACTGAGGTTAAAATGTATGTACCCTTTATCGCTGTTAAAAACAAACATTACATTCATACACTCAGTTTTACAACTCTATATCAACGCCAAAAAAAAAATCGAATCCTAACATCCGTTTCAGATTTCTGGAGATTGGACCAACAGAAGATGGCGCTGTTAAGTCCCAGACAGACGTGCGAGTAAGTACGCCGTACCTATGGCTCAGCGACCTTTCTCGGCCGTGTGTTACCCTAAGTATGCGAACTTCTAAAGTCGGATTTTTATTCCCACAGAAAAAATGTAAACAAAGTTACGTCACTGTCAAAGAGACATTTCAGGGGATCTCAAAGTTTGGGCCTTTCACGTTTTAAATTAACACAACAAAGAGTTTATATCAAAATGAAGTTTTCCATCGACAAATTAAATTCTTTAATCTTAATTACAGTATACGATTTTTTTATAGAAAGTTGATTTCTTATAAATGTGGAAAGTAAAAATATTTTGAATACTGCAAATCGTTTTCGTTAACGGCAACACCTTTGTTTACATTTTTTCCGTGGGAATAAAAATCAGACTTTAGTGGTAAACATGGGCGAAGGTCGTCGAGCTTTAAGTACGCGTACTTACTCGCCCGTCTATCTGGGACTTTGCAGTTGGTCGGTAACCGGAAGCGCGTGCCGCGTCCGTGATTTTCTATGAAAGAATCAGTTTCACTATTTTGTGACCGAATATACCTCAGGCCGCTTACGATTTTTTTGGAAACAATTCGATATCAGGTTAAATGTTTCGTAAACTTAATTCACAAACATTCATATGACGACGCGCTGGCCTAGTTGGTAGTCTACCTTGCCTACGAAGCAAGCGGCTCTGGGTTGCAATCCTGGTAAGGGAAAATATTTGTGTGATGAGCTCGAATTCCTGAGTCAAGGATGTTTTCTATGTATTTAAGTATACAGGGTTATTGGATATTCGATACAATCCTTTTATGGAGACATATTAGCGTTTATTTGGAGCAAATTAGGTCATGTAGTACCGTGGTCGAAAATTATTAGTTTCTGAGCTATTCATAATTTTAATCAGAACTTTGGTGATTTTCCCTTATGTCCGTGTCACTAAAAATCCTTAATGTCATGTTTTAAATTGTTTTTTTTTGTGATATTTTACACTATTAGATTCATTACAAATCAGGGAAGTTTTTAAACGCTTTTGCCCGTTTTTATATAATCGAGTTTTCAAGTAATCACATAATAATACCTACTACATTTTCCCGTGTTTGTTTTTCACTTAGTAGGACTCTACTATGTCTATGTATAAGGATTGTATCGAATATCCAGTCACCCTGTATATTTCTCTATGAGTATTTATATCGTTGTCTTGTACCCATAGTACAAACCTAGAGCTTAGTTAGGGATTAGGTCAATTGGTGTTGTTCTGATTTCTGATATTTATTATCATTTGTTATTAGTTTACAGTATTCATAGAGCGTTATTTTGACGTACTTTTGAATCCACCAAAATATCATACCGGAAGTTGCTGGAAAAAAATTGTACCCTAAAAGAGTTTGTTTAGCGGTTTTTTTTCAAGATTTGATATCACAACATTGTTGGCTTAATATAAACGTATAGGTAACTATGCCGAATTACAACTTTGTAGAGTGCCAAGAGTCTGAGTTTAGCCAGGGCCAGATTATCCATTAGGCCGATTCCTCACTTGGCGGTATGCGTGCAGTAAAACTTACCTACTGTCGGCGTAAACGCTGCGCGTTGATTGGTAAGCGCCACTAGTTGCCTAGCAACCCTTACCGATTCCGTGTTTTACTGCAAGCATACCGCCAAGTGAGGAAGCGGCCTTAGGCAGTTTGGACCTAGGGGCCCCGCACTCGGACTCTGTGGAACGCCGAACCCGTATGCGATCAGTCGTGGAGACAACACTTCAGAGCCTTGAACGACGTAGTTTTCTAGCCTCTTCGTGTTTTGTAGATTGAATTTTTGAAGACTGCGCAGAAATTCCGCCATCACTTTTCCATCCTCAGACGTCCAGTCAGGCGGCTTTACCCTTGAGCCGCAAACGCACTAAGAGCGGAAGCGACGCGTTTCCATACTAAAAAGCGTGCCCAAAGCGTGGCGGAGGCGTTATATAAGATATGGTTTTATTTACTATTATTTATTTATTAAAAATAACAACATGGTACAATAATATTAAAGGTCCTGCAAAACTGTTAGAACAGTTTGACTGCAGGAATGTGTCCGTGAATAAATCTTCTTTACTTAAATATAGCTTACATTATTATTAGTAGGTATGACTAACATGGAAGTGACTCTAATAAAAAAAAAATACTAGCCTCTTAAATCTAAGAATATTGGCTCCTGCCGGATATCCTCGGGCAAACTAAGTGTTCAGCACATTTGGCACACGATTCCATAATGTTCTATCACCAAAGTAATGATGGGAAGCGATACTCTTGTATACTTCTGATTGTACCTTGAATGCATCCTGAAATGAGCGTTCAATTTTTTGGTTGAAATATTCTCGCGATATTTGCTTAAGTTTATCAGCACCATGCGTCACGTTTTTAACACGGTCGTCCGTGTTGTGGTCGCCGCGTGTTGCAGTTCTTATTATAATCACGCCGCGTTCCGGTCGCGTGCCTGCAGCGTTCTGGTCGCGTGTCCGCTCCGCCGATAAACCGCCGGCAAAAACGCTAGTGTGAAAGGGCTCTAAATGATATGATAATTATTGTCTGGTTGTCGTAAGTATAGGTTGATACCAAATTGCTTCTTAATGTGAAGGTTACCACTTGAGAATAATGTATGTGTAAGGTAAAACTGCTGGTTACAGTATGTTAAAGAATTTTTGTTCCTAAAAAGCAAAAAAGTATGGGTTAAAATTTTAAGCGCTGATGAAATAAAAAACCCTGTTTAAAATACAATCCGGCATTGCGCTCACCTTAAGGTTCGCCCTCACCGCTGCTTAACGGTGCGTCAAAAACGACGCCATGTTGTTACTATGGCCCCGTCTTTTGTTTACGTAACGACACCGTAATATACGCACCGTTAAGCAGCGGTGGGGTGCCAGCTTTAAATATATTTTTTTCTTGAACGCCCGTAGCCACCGTCGCCCATCAAATCAACAAACATAACGTTAACTTCAACGGAAATGGAAAAAGCGCGGGAACTGTTGATTGAGAAAGGCGCACTTTTTGTAAAATATTTTTGGAAAATTCCTTTTTCCTGTATTAACTGTATATATTGTTGTGAAATTGGTCTGTATACATTTAGTTAATAAGGTTTTTGTAATATAGAGATGGGGGGGGCCCCAAAGCGACCCAAACACTCCGGCTCTGCCGATGATCCCGAGGTCGCCGAAGAAAAATATAGGGTTTATCAAGTCAGGAGTTATGCGAGAAAATACCCGGAAAACTCCAACAAAACCGAGTTCGTAGTTTTCTTGGCTCACGGCAAAGTTGACAGCCCAATAACCGATAGAGACCGCCTGAAACTCTCTGAGGCGATTCGCAAGTACTGCGTCTCCGGCATTTTACATCTGAGGCCGATAAATAGATACAAAGTTGGTGTAACTTTTGATTTATCAAATAACGCCAATGTATTCTTACAGAATACCAACCTGTTAGACGACTTGGACATGGTGGCTACAATACCTGCAGCGGACACCGAAGTCACGGGGGTTCTGACTTCCGTTCCCACAGAATTGTCAAATAAAAAAATTTTTTCGTTGATAGGAAGTTCGAGGAACGTAATCCAGGTCCGGCGTTTCATGAGGAGAATGCGTGGTGAAGATGGCGCTGTGTCATATCTACCTACACAGACTGTCGCGGTCACCTTCGCTTCGACTCAACTGCCCGAACATGTATTCCTTGATCACTGGAGACACGAGGTCAGCCTATATATTCCTCCAGTTAAACAGTGCCTGCGCTGCATGCGTTTTGGCCACATTGCTAAATTTTGTAAGAATGCAGAGGTCTGTTCTATATGCACAGAAAATCACAGCTTCCGGTCTTGCTCTGTACAGTCAGCTAATGCCAAATGTGCAAACTGTGGTGGCAACCATGTTGCCATAGCAGCAGCATGTCCATTGAAAAAACAAAAAATAGAAGAAAACAAAATAAAATCTCGGTCGGTTAAATATGCAGATCTATTTAATGAGAAATCTTTCCCGCACCTAAACGCTAAATCTATAGAAACACACATAAACAATCTTACAAAATCAGACATATTTATGAATTTACTTGTAGAGTCAATAATGAAACTAGTTTCAAATAAAACTACACCAATTAACTCATCATCCATAAAAGAAAGTTTAAGATCCACCTTTAGCAAAAAAACTTAATTAGTAAACTAATGGATATATTAAATATAATTAAATGGAATGCACAAAGTATTGTTAGTAATAAATTGGTACTAAGTAATTTTTTGTACGAAAACAATATACATATAGGTATTATATCAGAAACTTGGTTAAGACCAAACCAACGGTTTAACATTAGAGGTTACAATATTGAAAGAAATGACACTGGTAACAAACATAACGGAGTGGCTATTCTGATTCATAATAGTATTTCATATTCAAAAATAGTTACGAAATTTGATGATTCCATACAAAATATTGGAGCCCGTATAGTGGTTGGTAATAAAGAAATCAGTATCATTAGTTTTTATAGTCCAAAAAACTGCAATCCAGTATTTAGTAAAAATAAATTTGATGCTTTAATAAAGTCTGTTCCCGGTCCTATGATTTTTGCTGGTGATTTCAATGCTCATCATATTACTTGGGGATGTGGTTCCACTACTCCACGTGGTAGAGATGTCCTTGAAATCATTGAAGACAATAATCTAGTGCTTCTTAATGATGGTCTTCCAACTACAGTTGGTTCTTTAAGTTGGCGACCAAACGCTCTTGATTTAACTTTGGTTAGTCCATCTTTGGCTTTGTCCTGTGACTGGTCTGTTCATAATGATCCACTTGGTAGCTATCACCTTCCTGTAATAATAAATGTCTCTCTTAATAATCATTGTAACGTCGATCTTGGTCAAAATAGCATGTTATGTTTTCCTAAATTTACTAACTTTAAACTGGTGGATTGGAAAAAATATCAAGATAAAACTGATACTTTGTTGTCTAATTTTAATGTTTCATCTTATTCTCCTCTGGAAGCTTATTCCTTATTCTGTAAGTGTCTTAAATGTGCCATTGAATCATCTTTACCGGCTCAACTTAGTTCCTCAAATAATTATACATCTCTTTCTAGAAAGTCAGGAAGGAAGCCCTCTTTACCTTGGTGGAATGCTAAATGTTCTGAAGCTGTACAAAAATCCAAAAGTGCTTATGTTAATTTTAAAAATAACCCTTCTGAACAGTTATATTTAGAATTTAAAAGGTTACAAGCTTTTAAAAAACTTACCTTGAAACAGGAAAGAGCAAGAAGCTGGGCATCTTTGTGTAGTTCATTTCATCGTTGTACTCCTCTCTCTGTTATCTGGAAATACATGCGTAAATTCAATAAGTCATACGTTCCTAACAATAGTAATAATTGTAGTTGGGTACCTAAATTTCTTTAAAAAATATACTCCAGATCATGTTAACAATAAACAAAATTTTTCGATGAACACTTGTGTAAGTAACTCTAATAATATTTTTTTAACACAACCCTTTACTTTACCAGAATTGAAATCTGCTGTATTATCTAGAAAAGATAGTGCTTTTGGTCTCGACGGAATACCCTACAAAATGCTTAAAAACTTAAAAGAAAAGAGTCTTTTAATATTATTGTATATTTTAAATCATCTTTGGGTTAGTAATGAAATACCTTCATCCTGGAAGACAGACTGCTTGATTCCTATTATAAAACCAGGTAAACCTCAACTAAATGTAGATTCATATAGGCCAATTGCCCTTACATCTTGTGTTGGTAAAATATTTGAACAACTTCTGAAACAAAGGTTGGAGTTTTTTGTTGAAAGTAATAATATATTACCATCTAACCAGTTCGGGTTTCGTAGAGGTCGATCGTCTGCAGAGAGTTTTTGTCAGTTGCAACTTGACATCCAAAATAGCTTAACTAATCGTAATTGTTCTGTGTCTGTTTTCTTTGATATTGCAGGAGCATTTAATAGTGTCAATATTGATGTGCTTTCTATTGAACTGCTTTCTATTGGGCTCCCTGGGAAAGTGGTTCAATGGATTAGCAACTTTCTGTCTGAAAGAACAGTTTTTGTTAAACATAATGGTTATCTTTATGGACCTAGACTTGCATCTGTTGGGGTGTGTCAAGGGGGAATTTTGTCGCCTCTAATCTTCTTACTCTACATTCGTCGTTTAAATTTAATCTTGGGATCAAATGTTAAAAATCTGCAGTTTGCTGATGATCTAGTTGTTTATGCAAGTGGTACAAACTTAACAAACTTGGCTTATATCATTAATAATGCTTTAAATAACTTGTTCCAATATTTTTCGTACCTAAATCTTGATGTCAATCCTCTCAAATCAAAACTGCTCGTTTTTGGGAAAAAAAGCGCAATAATGCCTAATGTTTACTATAATAATATTGTCATTCCTATTTCTCTAGAAACTAAATTTTTAGGTGTCATACTAACTCATAATCTATCCTGGAAAAAATATATTGATAAAATTACTGCAACAGCTAACAAAGCATTCAATATCTTACGATCTTTAGCCTCAACTTATTGGGGTGCTGACCCCAAAATTCTACTACTTTTATATAAATCAATGATTCGTAGTCACTTTGAGTATGGTTTCTTATGTTTTGCTGGTGATAGTAAGCTTGTATATATTTTAGATAAAATACAAAATAAAAGTATGCGTCTGATAACTGGTGCTTTTAAAAGCACACCTATAAATGTCATGCAAGTCGAATGTAACCTTCCTCCGTTGTCTATTAGATTCAGCTATTTAAAGGAAAAATTTGTCTTAAAACTGTTTTCGTCTAATAATCAGTTATTGTCCAATTTAATTGCATTACCATGTGTTCCGCCTCGAAATCCTTTATACGTTCTTCAGAATTTAACTGAATTACGGAGTCTCCTTGACAGTTCCAATATTTACAAACCATCTTCTTGGGTGTTGCCATGTTACAATGGCAGTTTTGAAAGTAAATTTCCTGCAATGAAAATTGTTATTGACAGTAAATTATCGTCTAAAGAGGAAGTTAATTGCAATCTATCTAAATGGCATGACCATCGTTTGATTTATACTGATGGGTCTAAAATGGACTCTAATGTCTCTTTTGCCATTTTTGATACTTCTCTAAATAGTGGTTTGGGTTATAAATTAGATAAAAATTGTAGTATATTTACAGCTGAAGCAGTAGCTATTCTTGCAGCTTTAAAACATATCAAGCATCAGAATCAAGGATTTCAAAAATGGCTTATTGTTAGTGATTCCATGAGCGTACTAATAAATTTAGATAATCATAAATTGCATGCTAAAACAAATTACTTAATTTTTGACATTAAACAGTTATGGTACGATCTTTTTGTTACCAATAAAATAATAGTTAGTTTCATGTGGGTTCCGTCTCACATAGGTGTCGTAGGGAATGAAAAAGCTGATTATTTAGCAAAATCAATTAATAATTCACATTCTGTAACTTCTTGCTTTAATGTCTCGATTCCTTATACAGATCTGATTAATATCCTAAAACAAAGAATGATTACAAAATGGAAAATGCACTGGAATCATACTATACAAGTAGAAAATAAGGGACTTTGGTATGCTCCTTTTAATATTATGATTAATAGCCAACCATGGTTTTGTAAAAGTAACTACTACATAAATAGAAATTTCTACTCAACTATTTTACGCCTTCGTTTCGGTCATTGCCGGTTGAATTTCCATCTTCATCGTTTAAAAATGGTTGATAGCCCTATTTGCTCTCATTGCAATTCTCATGAAGAAACCATTTCGCACATCATCTTCGACTGTTCATCCTTCGGCATTCAGCGCCTTGTGTTGTTAGATGAACTTACTAAAATTTATGAGTCTCATTTGGTCCCGCGTGACATAATAAAACTTCTTGTAAATAATTGTACATACTCACCTTTGTATAAATTCATTGTTAGCACTGTTGGAGAAATATAGTATAATATTGTAAATAATTCTGATATGTTTGTATATATATATATTGTGAATACCGCAGACTTATCTGTGATGATATTTATATTTATTGACTGGATTATTCTTTAAAATGAGGAATGTGTTCCTACTTGATTTGGACTACCTGAACTGGACTTGATAAAATAAAAATATAACACTGAAGACTTTAACACCGGATTTGACTATAAGTATTGAAACAACTGAAGAAAACTCACCACTGGATTTGACTATAATATAATTTATATAACTGAAGACTTATAATGGATTTTACTACTCAAGTATACATAGAAACAACTGAAGATTTATACTGAAGACTTTTATAAGGGATTTTACTTCTCGCTATTTTATGTTCATGAAAATGAGAATTACTGAAGACGAGGCAGCATGGCTTTTGGCCCTAGCCTGTTCGTAAGGACAAATGAAAAAAAAAAAAAAAAATCAACGGAAATGTCAATGTCAACTGACATTGACATTTCCTTGTGCTCGAAATTGGTTTGAAAGTTTTCATTTCTTGTTTCTTTTTATTATTAGGATCTCGCATAAAAATCATTTGTTATTTTATATGTCGACTTTGTGAATTTATCGAAACAATTTACCTCGGTGAGTGCTACAAGGAATGTATGTTTGGCGGCGATACTTTCATTCGGAATAAAAAAAGGTGGGAGTCGAGGAGGCAGATTCCTAGCCACTCAAGATAAATAGAACATTTAATGATGTATAATTTTATTACTTACTTTTACATACCGCGAATTTTGTCTGCTTTTCTTTGTTATTTCTAGTGAAAGCGTAACATACAGACATGCCCTCTTTCAAATTTACAATAAATAAATATAAGGCAACAATTTCGTACAAAAATATTTGTTCCTAAATGGATAACAGGATTAAATGCTATTAGATGGTATTACATTCAAATTAAGCCCTGGATTGCATGCCCTGATCATAACAACAAATATGGGCCTTTTAGTCCCTAAAACTATCATAGTATTAATCATATGAGAATAGAACAATGCTAATAAAATAATCTTAATCCAATTTATGAAGGGTAAAATGTCTTTCTAAAAAAAAGTGTAGGTCTGATCACCTAATTAATATGATTTGTAATGCTTTACAGGAAAGGAGCAACCATGGTAGACACAAATCCTATAGAACCAATTGATGTTACGGATTACCCTGAAAACCCTGTAAAACTAAGAAAAAAATTTATTGTCTATGATAAAACACTGTGCCAGGACAACAAGCCACTAACAGACTTTATAAATAAATGCTTACTTTTGGATCATACTGTAGAAATGGAAAGAATAATAAAAGGAGTTTTGCTTCCTGCTTATTGCAAGGCTGACTCAGAATATAAGAAGTCAGACAAATTTAGGAGAGTCCTCACAAACGCCTATCGAAGACTAGTAAATGATCCAGATAGTAAATATAGCTTCATATCTGATGTTTTTGAAACATTAAAAATCCACATTTCAATAACAGCACCTCTTAAGAAAAAGAGAGTGGAATTTATCACCTTGTCAACAACTGTATCAGGTTATTTTTTTTTATGTATTGGTGTATTTCAAAGATTGATATTTGATAAATTTATTTCCTAGAATCAGCTTCCATAATATCTCATTACCAGACCTAGGAATATACGGGGCAAAACTAAATGACAGCTAGGGATTGCCTATATCGATAAACTTAATTATGGATTCTTTTCCCATATACTAGTGATCGCTCCAAGTTTAGATTGTAAAAATAGTTTATTTTTTAAAGTATGCAAATTAAACCAAATAGCAACATAATTCTGGTCATTCTTTATTGTAAAAGGATTTATAACCTTCACTCATTATCGTCATATTGTTTTTACTCCTAACAAATTCTAGTCGTTTATTTTAACAATAGTAAATAGGACAGTCATTCTGAAATTCACAATATGGAAAAAATATATGATGATGATGAGTGAAGGTTAAAAAATCCTTTTAAAAAAAGAATAACTAGAATTATTTTGCTATTTTGTTTCATTGCATACTTTCTATCAATTTTTTTTTTTACAAACAGAACTTGGAGCGATCTCTAATATATCGCACCTTCAGTACAACAAGGGCACAATGTACTATATGATTATAGGGGCAATTGTGCCCTTGTCCTACCGAAGGTACGATATGGGAAAAGCATCGATAATTGAGCTTATCAATATAGGCAATCCCTAGCTGTCATTTAATTTTGCCCCGAATATTCCTAGGTCTGCTCATTACAAATAATATGTGTTATTTTTTACATTACGTATAACTCGACTGCAAATTTGCATGCCATCTATGTTAGGTTGTCATAGCTCATTAAGTCATGCAACACGTTTGATGCTTAAAATAATTCAGTAATGTCTTGACATCTTGATTTGACCACTGAAGCATAAGGGGAGTGCATTTTATCACATACTTGTTTTGTTCATAATCATTTTGTTTTCATAAAATTGTGATTCATCATTTTTATTACCAAACCGTAAACTTTTCAGAAGTTCTTAAATATTCAACATGTAGATAAGGCTTGATTAGGCTAACCTTTATAAAAATCCTGAGAAAGTAACTGTTTCTGAAAAAATATGTTATGAATTTCGATTATGACTTAAAACACTTTATGAGAGTCAATATAACCCTTTGATTGGAATGTCCCTAACACTTTTATTTACTTAACAAAATATTCAACTGTAAGCATGCATTACCACGAAATCATTTACTTACATAATTCTGACATAAATACATTTATGTTCACCATGACATTGATTAATTTTCAGCCAAAGCAAAAAACAATAGCAGAAAGAGAGAAGTTGTTGGAAAAAATAATAATAATATTAAAGTCAGTCCAAAAAAACCTAAGCTTGATGTCATTGAATTAGACTGTGACGAGGAAGATCTTAGTAATGACAGTGATGTAGTGGTAGTTGATAAACCAAAATCACCTGCTAATGATGATAATAAAGAGGTTGTCCATGATAACCAGACCAAATTACATGTAAGTCCAAAGGCAACACAAGTGTGGGTAACAGAAGTGGTACAAAATAAAGGTTTAAATGATGCACCATCAGTAGCACCTACTGACAGGCCAGAGGCTGGTATTTATGATCAAGTCAATGATGACCCAATTGAAATTCTAGACAGTCAAGAGATTAAGATAATAGAAAAAACACAGAGTGGTAATAAAAGTTATCAAAATCATGTTCCTAATGTGGAAGACAAAGAAAATGTAGAGGAGATAGATAATTCCATAGATTCAGAAAATAATCTTCTGATTCCTCGGATGGAAATAGTCCAGTTTGAAAAGGAACAATTAGTATCAGTACAGCCGAATAATAGACTAAACGATTTGAATGAGGCAGAAAAAGCCCAAAGAATTAAAGAAATTGAGTTGAAAATAGCTTTATGTCATAAAAAAATTGCTCGTCTAGAGATGGCTGAAGTTACTGACGATTCTGAAGTATCACCTTATGTTAAATGCCACAGGTGAGTTGTATTTGGTTATACAGGGTGTATACGGAGGGGTGGATCAAACGAAGGTCAAAGGTAGGGGACCTCAAGGGGCATCTGAATCACCCCCATGTATGTTCAGCAATTGTTATTAGTTTCGGAGATATTGATCATTTTAATCGGATTTTTTGTCACTTTTCCTTATGTCCGTGATACGAAAAACCCCTAAATTCATGTATTTATACCTTTTTTTTCAGTGTTTTCTTGCATGATTAGAATCACTGTGAAATAAGGAAGTTTCTAAAGCTACATAACATATTTTTTTTCATTACAACTTTTTGAGTAAACACACAAAGTTTGTTTTTCCATACTTGGTGAAAATCAAACGCGGGGTTTCCTTAGTATGGAGAAAGTAACTCTGTGCGATTACTCAAAAAGTTGTAATGAACAAAAAATGGCATTTAGCTTTAAAAACTTCCTTATTTCACAGTGATTCTAATTATGTAAGAAAACACTGAAAAAAAAAATTATAAATACATGAATTTAGGGGTTTTTCGTATCACGGACATAAGGAAAAGTGACAAAAAATCCGATTAAAATGATCAATATCTCCGAAACTACTAACAATTGCTGAACATACATGGGGGTGATTCAGATGCCCCTTGAGATCCCCTACCTTTGACCTTCGTTTGATCCACCCCTCCGTACGACACCCTGTATATTAGTAAATAATTATTTTAAGTTTGTACAGAACAATAAACACAGGAGATTTTATTACAAGAAGTTTTGAGTGTTAAATTATCAATTTCATACAGTTTTACTTCATTTTAAAATATTATTCTGTATCTAAGGTGTGAAGGGAAGGTGCCAATACTGGTAGTCCATGGTAGGCAGTAAATCGAATAATTTTCTAGTCCCAAAAAGCCTTAATATAGGTACGCTTTGCACAATGCACACGTCAATAAATTGTCTTCTTTTTTACAGGTTAGAAGCTCGGATAGTGACACTGTACCAAGAATTATGTGATTTAGTCGACGCGGAACCGACCAAAGGGCGTAAGGTCCGCCTGCAGGTGTCGGAGGGGAGGCCTGCAGGACCCATCAGAAGGGTCGAGGAGTTCTTAAATATGAGAGTGGATGTGGAGGGCGTGACACGCTTCCCTGAGTATATGGATGTAGTCAAGTGTGTCAAGAGAGCAAATAGAGAGGATGGACTTGGGTGGAGCAAAGCTAAAATATTGAAAGAAGGTTAGTTTGTGATGATTAATAGTACATTACTACAGACGCCGGGAAGTAGGTGGTTGCAGGCCGAGTTCATATAGACGGCCGAGCGGAGCGAGGTCGGATAGTTACGAGGCTGGCAACCCCTTTTCACGGCGAGGTATGTATAGTGCTTTTCTCAAACATATGCAATGAAATAAAAAAAGACATCACTCAAAAAATAAATTGATAAATGTCCACCCTAGGGAAGAAAAGTAATTGGGTGTTAAAATAAAGTACCAGGAGCGCAGCGGTAAATAGGAGGTATATCAGGCATAGCGCAACTTAGATCTCAGGCGGTGCGGGTACCGGCGGGCGGGCGGCGGGCGCACACGACACAGCGCGGATGTCTCCCAAACGTTTATGCACTCCTAGTATTTGACGTTATAACATTTTCTAAAAAAAAATAAAAACATAATTTTCATCACACTTGCTCGTAAATAGTGTCCTAACATGCTAGAAAAATCGACCGTAAATCCAAAATAATACCCGCGGGCCTTTTTTTTACCATTACGTTACTTAAGTGCGTAATAGCTTTTTTTTTAAATATTATACGTGGACTCGAACTATCACAATACGTCAGGACCTCAGGACCCCAATTCTTGTGCCATTCGATATGAAGTTTCATTCGAGATGAAATGTCAGTTGAATACTATTTCCTAACAATCTCGCATAATAAACTATTGATCTCATATGTCACTAGAATCGGACTCCGAACACGTTTGACATTATCTGTGGTAAGTCACAGACAATGACGTAGTCTGCCGCTAATAAGTTAAAAATATGATCTTTTGTCTGATTTTATTTCATTTCCTCGCAATTGTGATGAAAAACATTGTATGTTACACGGGTGGTAAAGGAAATACAAAGCTCGAGTCATTAAAGCCCTCAGCCTTCGGCTTCGGGCTTCTAACAGACTCTCGTTTGTAATTCTTTCTTTACCACCCTTAATACACAATGTACTATTAGATATTCAGCCTGTTCATAAAACCAGCTGTCATGGCCATATTAAAATTAAAAAAAAAATACTTCCCGGCCTAGGCCTTCAATTTTGTATGAAATTCCTTTACAGTTCTCTCGAGTTGTTCCGTCGGGAACGTGGCAGTTTGAAGCCTAAAATAACTAACATAACGCCGACATTACATAGCATGTTTGAGAAAAAACTTTTTACTTATTAGTGACTCTGCTAATACACAACAAGAGCCTGAATAAATTCAACAGCCGTGTAAATAGTGCTTTGCTTACGGCGGCGTCGTTGATCGGGTCGCCACTTTCCCGAACATATGGTTGAGAGAGGCGATGGCTGAGATACGCGTCATACTCGTGAACGGGTGCTGTTTGTGGGGTCCGGTCTGTTCACGTTTGCAAGGACTTGTTGTTAAATAAATTATTCTAGTATTGGCTTTTGACGTAGAGACCTCGTCGTGTTGTTCTTATAGTTTTTTTTTTATTTAAGGTTTATTGACCTTACATTTGTAATGATTTTATTTTTATTATTATTTATTACTTTATTACCTAATGTAACTTACTTTACTTAGGGCCTGTTTCACAATCGACAAGTAAATTTATCTGTCACATAAAGTTGTATCTCTCCTTGTCTATTTTCAAGTGTACGACAAAGAAAGGGCTAAACTTATCCGTCAAATACCCTTTACTTGTCGATTGTGAAACAGGCGGTTAATGTAACTTAGTTTTAAGTAACTATTATGTTTTTATGATTGAAAAAATGACCTTCTGCTGGAGTTTCTTGCGGCGCTTCTTCTCCGCAATGATGGTCTCGTCCGAAGCGCTGGTAGATTCACCCTATATTACCGACGTGTAAAAGAGCCCTCATGTGACCTATTTACTGAATAAATATTTTGAATTTTGAATTTTGCAAGTAGTAATAATACGGAAAAAAAGGGAAAATTATGTTTATTTCTATCTGCTTTTGTTCAATCAAACATTTAATTAGGTAATAACTAGCCAACTGTTATTTTTTTCACTGATTCAGATTCTAAAGAATTACCTCCAGCAACATTATTTCTTAATGCTTAGTAGAATTTCTATTCGCGTTTTGCACGAATAATGTATTCACTTTCGTGTTTTTCATTTGACGCGTTTTTCCCCATTCCAGACATTAATTTGACTACTTACCTAGACTTCTATAATCCCATTTCAGGCCTGCTGAAATACTACCCATACTCTAAACTTATCTACCTATTTCGACACAGTAAAAAGTAGTAATAAAATAATTGCATATGAGAAAATTCGCATCAAACAAAAGATTATCAAGTGCGAGTCTAGCAAGTCCTAAGATAGGAAGGTCTCAATGGCAATAATTTGTTATCTTAATAAAATGTATGACTCAGGGAGAAAGGGTTTATTTTATTTATAGTTTAGTTTAGTTTACGTTATATTTGGAACTGATAGAATGTGTTTTAATTGTCTTGCTTACTGTGTTACCAGCGCAAGAAATATTCATCTACTGCGGGCGCGCGCTACAGAAACGCCGGCAACACCGCGAGTACAAGCACATGCGCTCGCGCGTGCCGCGGAGCGCGTTCGACGCGGACCCCGCGCGCGCCGACCCCGAGCTCGCGGCCAAGCTGGAGCACAACCGGCAGCTAGCGATGAAGAGGGAGAAAGAGTTGTTGGAAAGGTATAAATACGTGGTTAAATACAAGTTTAGATAGCTCGAAAATTACACTTAAAAATGTCATACTCAATTCTCGTCTAACAAAACTTGGTGACAGGTAGACCTAAAATATTTTTAAAAGGCAGAGCCACCACTTGAATCTGAATTTTTGGGTGAAGATGGATCCCGTGGCCAATTTCTGTCCGAACTAACCCCTGATTTTTTATATACCTTTATTTAGCTTTACATGTTTGTTAGTCTACTATGTCCGTTTAAATCTTGCGAGCCCATTGTAAACTAGTTGGAATATGTTGATATTTTCAATACCTTTGTATTTATTTGGGTATTGGGTCACCTATGTAAACCCGATGACAATTCAATATTATAGTGTCTAAGGACAGTGATCTGGTGATGGAGTCTAAAGGTGGCATCAGGAACACCGCTGTTGTACTTAACGTAGACCCCTCGAGTTTCAACTTGGGAGGTGTTGTTTGTGGGAAAACCAGTACAGTCGACAAAAACAAAAGTATACCACAAAAATGTTTTTTTGTACTACAACTTGTTCCAAACAATTCTTGCCAAACTATATATGTGAAACATACTGTTTATAGATAGCCATGAGTCGTCTATCCTTATTTCTCTCGCTCGCACACAACTTTTCAGTATCATTATTATATTTGTATCATTTTAAATTCCTTTCAGTCAGCGGAGGGCAGCAAAAGAACCATCATCAATAAATTTACAGGAAACCGTAGATAACACCCAAGGCACGGGTGAAGAAAGCGATTCTGAAGCCAGTTCCGACGATGAACCGGACACCGTGCCTTCAAACGTCAGAACAGAGCCAATGGAAGAACCAGCAAGTGCTTCCACACAAATAGAAAACAACGATGAAACTCAAAATATTGAAAATCGACAATCGGATGTTCCAATTATAAAACAAGAACCGGTAGAAGTCCCAGTTCAGTACAAAGGTGATGTTAGTTTAGTGATAGAAATATCGGATTCAGATAGTTCTGATGATGAAATTTCTAGGCCGGTGCAAAATCTGTGATAACTGATAAATATGTCTTGGTAGTGCATTTATTTTGAAAGGCTTGACGTTGGTGGGGTTATCTAAAATAAGGCAACAAGGTATTTTAATTTTTAATTAACGCTTGGTAGAACCCTCGGTTCGGCGTATAACGCTTCGCCAATCAAAACGGCGAACGTTACTCCTTCGCTTTAATAAAATAATACAAGGCAGAGAAATTAACCCTCTATTCTAATCGGTAAAACCAATTGCATTTGTAATGTTATGGTATTGTCAACGTTATGATAGCTGTTATTTACTCGACAGTAATGGCGTGATTACGGTTTTACCGAGTAGAATAGAGCCCTGCGCAGGGCTTCCATTCCACGTGTGTGTAGATGAAAACGGTGTTATATTCGTAATGTGTGCACGTTTTAACAGCAGAGATTTATTTGACAGTTACAACTGTCACAATATCAATATCGAGGGTTGAGTGGTCAAACACGATAAGTCGATATAACTTGTTGTGTCAAAAATAACATTAATGAATACATCAAAACAATTGAAATTTGAATAAACAATTATTTTGATTTATCGGGTTTGACCACTCAACCCTCGATATGATTCTGAATATTACGATTTCGAAGTAAGATGGAATAGGAAAGACCATGTCTGTTCTTAGAGATGTATTTTTGAGAGACTCATCAGTTTTTTTTTAAATGAAAATTATGTTTGTTTTATACGAGATACAAGTTGAGCTATCTAGAAAAATCCTATTATTATTGTAAAAAAAAAAACAACTCAACATCAGTTAGAGGGTTATTTGCGATAGTAATCAATCAACAATTTATGTATTACTTACGTATTAATGCCTGGCAATAGGTGCCCCAAGGTGATAGATTGCATTGCAGGATGCTCAAGGTATTTAATTTTTCCGAATAGATTTGAAATCACTGATTATATATTTAAATTAGTTTTTAGTCATCTGTTAGTTCCTCTTTGTCAGTCAATCAATCATAAGTTATAATAAGTATTAGGACTATTGGGAGTCGTAATCAACTTTTTTTTTCAATTATTTTCTTTATCTATACGTATATTTACTGGTTTTAATACTACCTGCGGGCCTAGTGTGGTTGCGGTTATCGCGTGACAAAACATGGATAAAGCGTACGTCACTCTCGTAATTATATACGTGTCAAAAAGGGACGCATGTTTCGTCCACATTTGGTCACGCGATAAACGTATTATGGTCGCCTTTATCGCGGTGGATAAAGCATCCGTTACTCTCGCACTTACGTACTAGTCAGAAAGTGACAGATGCTTTATTCACGTTTATCCACAGCGATAAACATGACTATAATAGGTCTGCTTCTTGAAGAATATTTTAACTAGCGTCCCGTCCACGTTTTGCTCCGTTTTAATCAAATAATAAAGGCTTTTTCCATCCGGAATATAGTGCATTTCAAATGGTGAAAGAATTTTTCGAATAGGTTCTGGAGATTACCTGTCAGATATGTACAAATTCACAAAATTCGCACTATCTTTATTATCATTATTATAAAACAAAGTTTAAACAACAGAACAGATTTTCATGCGGTTTTCACCATTCAATAATTTCGCACGGGTTTTAATAAATTCTGGTTTATGAACGGGTGTTCAGAAAACTCGCATAAACCGAAGCGAAAAAAGGGCGGGTCGCCAGTATTAGCATAGATTAAAGTGATGCCCCTTTCCCCGACCTGGAGCCGCCACTGCCCGACATTGCCTGGAGATGATTTTAAACAAATATTCAAAGATTTTGATCGGTCGGCCATTATCCATGTCAAGCAAACAATATCGTAGAAGGGCCCTATAATCTGTATCCGACATTGTCTAACAATATGTTTAATTTTAGTTGGTTTTCTATCTCATTGTTTTGTTGTACTTTAAATTGCAACTTCGCGAAAAGAGAGAAAACAGTGGTGCGAAGGGCACTGACAATCCAAGGTGCCAAGCGCGGCTCACTCCGCACTCCAGGCGCGAACCTTAAGTTATTAAGTAAGGCTGGAAAGCACCGTTCAACCTACCTGTGGGGTTATTATGACGTATCTGCGCAATTCATTATACGCTGAGAGAAAAGGACAGAGTTATGTAACTGCTATAGCTCCTTCCTTTACGCGCACCGTAAAATGAACTGCATAGCCATCTCATAATAACCACCCTGAACGCTGTTTTGTTATGAAAAGCACTTTCTGTACAGTCGGCCTTACAAGTCGCTGTACACTAGTGCATTGTCAATTCGTCAAGTTTGAACTACTGCACTAATCCGTCAAAGGGGTTATTCCCACCTGTATCACCCAGCGTTTTTTTGTTGCCACTTTGAACTGTATTCATCTCATCTGTAATAAGCCAGCAAAAGTGGGCGGATGGTAACATGAGGGAATAACCCGTCAAAGGCATTAGGTACAAAAGTGTGCAGCTTATAAGGTAGACTGTACATAACTACTTGTATTATTATTTATTATATTTTACGTACCTCTATTACATTTTGTTTTAGAAACCATATTTCGTTTTTTCAGTCAAGACAATAAAAGCAATCATAACGTTAACGATATGGTTTAGGACGAAGTCGAGTAAAGTTATGATATACTGTATTGTAACCTTATAATTATAACCACAAGGACAGGGTCCATTTTCGAATTTTACGGGTGAATAAAATACATTATTGATATCACATACGAGTGCTTCTACCCACTCGTAAACGAAATCAACGCGAGCGTTAATTTTAAAATTACTCAATGTCACTGATATTGAGTCCCCTGCTCGTGGAAAAAGAACTGAATTATTGGTCTAGACGACTTTCGTTTTGTTACTTTTGTTTTAATTAGGTACCTTATTGATACAAAAAATAAACTGAATAAATATAGTTTTATAATTTTTCTTAGCTTTTTAATCATTCCCATTTATAACATTTTCAGTTGAACAAATCTCGTTTTTTTCTCGTTTGTTAGATGGGTCTACTCGAAAGACAGGTATTCGGAGTTCGGCATGCCTTGGCATTAGCCTTGTTGCCAATTATACTTATCCATGGTAGCGTCGTCCCTTCCGCGTACATCGCGTTCGACGAATCAAATTCTAAGAATAATCTCTACCTATTTAGTCAGCGAGATGCTCATTTTTTAATCCAAAGCCAAACAGTATTTCAAGGACTGCTCACTTTAACTGCCACCACCACCAACCCGCTAGGCGAGTCCATTTTGTATGAAATTCAGAGCTCTTGGCAGGAAAAGTATTAAGGACCCCGTATCATAAGCAGACCTTTATAACGTTATTAATAATATCGTTATCATAACGTTATATTTCGTTAGTGCTCAAAATTCCGTTTAAATATATCGATATTTTTTCATAACGTTATGCTACACCGTAACTGAAATCCTAATAACGTTATACTTAAATAACGTTATAACAAAATAATAACGTTATGCAACTTATGAACTACGCGCTGTTGCCGCTCCTCAGGTAGGCATTTTGCGTAACTGGCCGACTGGCGCGTGCATCGGCGCTGGATTCATGCATTGCGCGACGTTGCCAGATATAACCATTTTCTTGTCGTCTTTTCTGCCTACCGTCCAGGGGTGTTATTCTCTCAACAAATTGTCTGTAAGTAGGTATGAATATTTGGATACAAGCCTCGTCGCCGCGTTGGGTATTTTATAAGGGCTAAGTAGTTGGGGTTTTTTAGGGTTCCGTAGTCAAACTAGGAACCCTTATAGTTTCGCCATGTCCGTCCGTCCGTCCGTCCGTCCCCAGTCTAGCTCAGAGACTCATAGTACTAGAAAGCTGTAATTTGGCATGAATGTACATATTAGTCACGCCAACAAAGTGGTAAAATAAAATTTTAAAAAATATTTTTTTTTAATGCACTCCCTACACGTAACGTGGGGATGCCTTTTTTTTTTCTTGCTTACCCCATAGTGTGGGGTGTCGTTGGATAGGTCTTTCAAAAATATTGCGGGTTTGTGTAGACAATTTTTCGATTAAGGGATCCGTTTATGAAATATTAAGCTTTAAAGCGCTATTTTTTGTTAGAGTCAAGTGTCCCCCCCACTACAGCCAAAACTACAAATACTAAAAATCTGAAAAAAATCTTCAACGAAAGCGCATATAACGAATTTTAAAGGAAAACTATCACGGCTAAGAAGACATGATTAGTTCCTGAGATACAGGCGACTAAAGTGTTTATACCTATCAAAATCGCCTATGATAACTGATAGAAAAATTGTTAACGGGGGGGGGGGGGGGGCTGCACGCGCGGGGGGAGTCAAACAAGTAACAAATCGAGCGACAGCCGCGCTCATTAGCGCGAGCACCTGGATGCTGTTCGGACGTGCCCCGAAATGCTACCTACAAGTTTGCGATTTGCGATCTGAAAGTTACAAATAAACGATTAGATTATTGATTTGAGTCGAGTATCGTTTGGAAAACTTAAAATTCTATTTAGTGCAGTCATTGAAGCATTATTGGTCCGATTTTTTTTACTGTGAACCGAATTGCATACAATTTTGGAATTAGGTTCATCTTACCCTTAACTTCAAAAGTGAAAATGATTTGAACTCCGCAACCACCCTGGGGGTGGTTGCCACCACTTCTCGGGGGTGTTTGTTTATTTCTTCAAAATAATCTCGGATATCGATAGAAGGCCTAATTTTAAGCAAAAAATTATCAATAAAGTTTTTCGAAAAATCCAACACTTCAAGTTATTGGCAATTGAAAATTCGCAATTTTTTCACGTTTTTCATCGGTTTTTTGCAAATATCTCCAAAAATATACGTTTTAACGAAAATTTTATAAGAAACAAAATTGTAGCAGGTAAAAAAATTAACAATCTGGTTTTTTATAAAGTATTCTAAGTGCAATATTAAGCTAGATATTAAAGATCAAAGCCGTTTTTATATTGTCTGAAATTTAATCGATGTGGTCAATGCCATCTAGCGGCGAGCAGATGCATTTTATGCATTCTAATAAAAAAAGGTTTTGTAGTGCTTGAAATAAGCTTTAAAATGAGCACTATTCAAAGTCTTTTGCACGTAAAATAAGTGAGCTGTATTGCAAATAAGAGGAGCATCTAATGTTTATCCTTAAAAATCAATGGGTTTCATAAGTGCCATTTCCACCAAAATTAAAATTAATCGTATTCCGCCTAGAATTAACTTTATTATGAAGAGTTTGATAGATTGTATCAGTTTGGCTGCTTCAGGACACATATTTTTCAAAAAAGTCACGATTATAAAAAATCAAAAAATTTCAAATTCTTAAAACACCCACCTTTTTTTCATAATATCTCAAAAATGACGACAGATACGTATAAACGTGTAGAAATATAAAATTTAGGTATTTTTCTGACAAACAATTTGGTTTTTTTGTTTTTTCTGTTAAACAAAAAATGACGGAGATATGATTGTTTAAAGAGCGCGTGGCAGCGCAATCACAGCCTCTCTTAAGCCCTTTAACCCTTCACCGTTTTAGAAAAAGGTTTTTTACTATGTATTGCAATAAAGGATGTTGAAGCTCTTTTAATTATCTTTACAATGGTTTTTTAAAATTTGTGATAGCATGAAAATTGAAGGAGTTATGGTCCAAAAACTTATGTTACTAACTTATATACGTAAAATGGTAGCCGTAATCATATATATTTACTTTTTTAATATTGGGGTAGTTTTAAGGGTAGAAAAGCTTAAGAATATGATAATCATTTTCGATATTTAAATCTTTTTCATTTTATAAAAAAAAAAAAATCAAGGGGTACTTTTTAAGGGTTGAATGGGGGTTAAAAATTTGATGATTATTATAGAGAATATAAAATATTACCTACTCTATATTTACATCTTTTTATGTCATACCAAAGTATTTTTTTGTGATTTTTTCAATTTAGGGGTTGTTTGCAAGGGTTGTAAGATTTTCAAGGGGTTGAAAATGATTTTAATATGAGGTAATTGTGTTAGAAAACACTTTACAATTTCACCACTTACTATTAGACATGTTTTCTAGCGATAAAATGGCTCAATTAAATTTTTTCCATTAAGGGGTTGTTTACACCCCTTAAAAATAATAGGCGGAGTTCAGATCATTTTCACTTTTGAAGTTAAGGGTAAGATGAGCCTAATTCCAAAATTTCATGCAAATCGGTTCACAGTAAAAAAATTCGGAGGTAAGACCGTATTTTTCGCTTCAATGACTGCACTAATTTACTGGCCCTTGTTTTTTTTTCAATTTCTATTAATTACTTTATAAAAGATTAAACTTTTATTGTAATTTGAAGTCGGTTTGAAGCAGTTTAGATACCTAACTACCTACATAGGTAGGTATACTGATCTCACACTTAAAAGCTTGGCTCTTGTTTGAGATATTATATACGAATTTATAAGAAAAAGAATCATTACTTAGTAGACTTAATTAGTTCCTGAGACCTACTAAAAATCATCTAAGACAGCGCCAAATAACTTTAAATACAAAATTGGTTCATACATGTTGATTTTTGAGATAGTTTTTGTGTTTGTCGTTACGGCTTCGGAACCCTACACTGAGCATGGTCCGACATGCTCTTGCCCGGTTTTTATATTATTTAGGTAGTTTACTTAGCGGTCCCCCGACGTGTCGACGCTTGAATCAAAATATTAATACCTACTTATAATTAAACTTAAAATAGGGCCAAACTCCTTATTATTACTATTATTATTACAAACTATTTTGAGTCGGGGGTTTTTTAACTTTTTCAAATTAACAATATGACTTTAGCTCGCAACGTGTCTCTAAACACATGAAATGAATAATGGCAAATAAGTAATAAATAAAAAGAGGGGTGTTAGTTTATAACGGGCATCTTAGCTTCCAAACGGATGAACCGATTTGGATGCGGTTCTTTTTACTCACACTCACACTCACTCACACTCACTCACACTCACACTCTTACTCACTCACACTCACACTCTCACTCACTCACACTCTCACTCACTCACACTCACACTCTCACTCACTCACACTCACACTCACTCACACACTCACACTCACTCACACTAGCTCACACTCACACTCACTCACTCACTCACTCACTCACTCACTCACTCACTCACACTTACACGTCAAACTTATAACACCCCTCTTTTTTGCGTCGGGGGTTAAAAACAACGGACGGTCGGACGTGCATTTTCAATTTAGCAGCATGTTTTCTGCCGATGGATCGAACGTATAAGGCAGCTTAATTTAAAAACCACGCTGCTAAATTGAAAATGCACGCGCTAAAATATGTTATGTTCGCACTGACGGGACTACTTAAACTCGCCGCTTGGACATTCACTCGTCCGTCCGTCCGACCGTCGTTGTTCAGAGAATCACTACCCAGTACAGTTAAAACATCGGTATAAAGCAGGCAACGGCAACGGCAAGGCAAAACAATGTCATGCGCCATAAGCCGCAGCCGCACGAAGCGCGGGAGTGAGTGAAATTGAGTGTAAGAAAGAGATGGTCTATAACGTTATTATAGCGCTAACCGAAGTATCGTTATAAGTATAGCGTTTTGTTTGATAACGTTATAATGAATACCGCTACAAGTATGACGTCAAATAACGTTATAGTATAACGTTATTCGAGTAAAATAACGTTATGAACCATAACGTTACACGAAAATAACGGTTATTAAAGGTCTGATCATAAGGTCTGTTCATTCTTATTTGTCTTATCTAGTCAACAACTTTCTTACCCCAAAATTAACCTTTTTTGGCATGGTAAACCGAGTAAACATTTTGGACATCACTTGGCCAATACATTATCTATGATTGCTTTGTTTTATTTAAAATAGAAAATAAGCTAAAAAAAAATTGATTTTGAGGTTAAATAGTTGTTTACTATACGAGGACAATTTCTAAAAAAACCCAGAGACAGAGACAAGTAAGAATGAACAGAGTTTAGGTAAAAACATGGCAATGTCAGCTGCAGTTTTTTTGGCGTGCAGCGTTGCTGATCCCTCGCTGGTGTAAGACGCATCGAATGTTTAGCAACACACAAGTTTAGCGTTTCAAATCCTCGACTACCTACTTAATTCTACGTAAATTGACTCAGTAGCGCACCCTTGTGGATGGAAAACACTATACCTACATATTATCCTAAGGGCAAGAAGGCCGTAGAGGTGAATAGTTGACACCGTTGGGACAAACTACACGTTCCCAATCCATTAAGCATCACCACAAAGGGCTCCCACACATAAATGCGAATTCGCGTCGCATCGCAAATAATGATATTTATTTCATAGGAACTACTAGGAATAGCTCGCAGATATTTGCGATGCGATGCGAATTCGCATTTATGTGTGGGAGCCCTAAAATCGATTTTTGAAACCGCTTTTAAACATTTAAATTAAAAAACCAAGTTCAACCCTGGCTTTAAACCCAGCAATCTTTTTGCCAAACCTAGCGTTTTAGTTTATGTTGGGTGGGGCATAGATCTCATAATCAAAATCCTTACTTAAACCATCAACGAAAGCAACATAATAACATAACGAACAAACTTTGGGTTCGATTTCCGTTTTATTTTTATCTAAACATGCAGATTTTCCAACATAGAGGCCGTGGTTCCTAAGAATAGATAATGCCTGAACGGCAATTAGAAGAGAGCATCTTGCCAATAGAGCACTCGAATGGAGTGCGCTTAAAAAGAAGAGAGTTCTAATGTTACTAACTTGCGGTAGACGCTGACGATGAGGCATCTCGCCCACCTTAACTTACTGAACATGCGGAGAGATAAAATATATTAAATTAAAAATAACTAAGAGGGGTTAAAAAAAATGAAACTAATCTACTCAAAATCAACAAAATACGTAGAATGAGAACGCACGATCATTCGTTTTGTACAGATTTAATTCGACAGACTGTTAAATACTTATAACTGCATTTACATTTAGTTATTGGCCGTTGCAATGTAATTCGGTAGTTTGCACTTGCATATACAAATACGCCCGACCAGTCATACATTTTAGTGGAATATTGATATTTTCCTATCCAGCTGTATAGTTTCCAATCTTACGTATATACAGGACTTACTCTCTTTACCGTCTCAATGTTATTCACCGGACCTACGCCCCATTATAAAAAATATTCAAGATTCCTAAATAAAAATCGCACATTTACCGACGCGCATTTTAACCATCTCTTAATCACAAGGTCTTTACCCTAACTCTTCCTGCTTGTGCTGTAGCACTCACATCTTCCATATTACCCGCTTCCAAAGACATTGCAAAATATCAGTAGTGGAATGTGCAGTAGGCGGCGAGGACAATCAAATGAAAGGTGGTTTACAAGCTATACATAAAATGGAACAACGAGACGGAGCACCCGGACAAGACTTGAAGTCATTGACGATCCACGAAAAAGGTGTTGAATTTTAATGTATTAGCTTGTTTTACAGAGAGAGTACAAATGAAGATAGATGTAACAGACCATGTGTGCAAGAGAAATATAATATTCTAAAGATAAACTTAGTGTGCACCAACAATTATTCTCTAAATCGGCACAAAAGATCTTCACATTTAATGCGCATTTATTCTAAAATATTAGATAGTATAAAAGAGAAATCCTACAGGATTCGACATTAGTTTCCCAGGCTTCGGGTGGGGACCATAACTGGTTCGCGAAAAAAACAGTTTGTATGGACTTTTAAGTGTTTTATTTTACACCTCCCGATGTCTTTACAAATACCATAGCAATGGCTTTATAAAATAAAAACCTGATTAAAAGCTGCTAAGTATAAAAAACTTCACACCAACAATAACGAATATGCAATTTCGAAAATAATGTACAGTAATCGGAGAACAAAAACAGTTACCTGTAATGTAACAGCCTAAATTTTAAGTCTACAACTTGCGATGTATGAATTTAGTTGAATGCATAAAAAAATATCTCTCCTATAGGGCCTTACCTTACATTAATTTCGTATATCATATCGTCTATGACAATTGATGTTGAATAAATAGTCCACCGACACGAGTGCATGGTATCTATCTAGTCCTCGAAGGCATCTGCCATGCCAATAAGAATTTAAAGTTAAATACGAATCAGGCAAACGCAACCCACTCAGTGATGTGTAACAATTCATGTGTTCAAATAGCAAACAAAGAGAGCAAGGAAAGGCCGATGAGCACAATTCTAAGAATATTGTTCTATTTCCTTATATTAAACAAAATCAATACTTCTACAAAAATGCATTTTCAGTCTTGACTGAAGAGATAGCGCTCAGAGGTGCCGCGGCCAGGCGCGCGACTCGCCGAGGCGGCACCGCTCGGCGCGGTCGTCAGTCTTCGTCGTCGATTTAGCACAAGAGTTCACTGTAAGGGGCCGGCGCCCCGCGTCAGGACAAGCTTCATTAGCGTATTTTTATTTGAACAGATGGCAAGTGTTACACACGAAGGGATATAACGTCGCCGGGCGGCAGCAGCGCCGGCGCGGCGACCGGGGCGCCTCGCGGCAGCCCCGCTCAAAGAATCACACATCTCATTCAAGAATTTCCTTTATTTCTATTTTTTTATCGTTTTTTTTCTGGATTTTTTTTTTTGTATTAATTAATTTAGCATTAAAATATGGTAATAACTTCGAGTTTGCGTCCGTCTTTTCGTCAGGTTATATCACTATAAAACATATCCAACACATGGAATTTAATAACCGATGTTGATCTACAAACTCTCGGCGGCTCACTGAGCAACAAACGTTAATTAGACGAAGCGAAAAGAGAACAAACAAAACAAAACAAACTAGAAGTTGCGGGCGGCGCGGCGCGGGCGACCGAAGCCCTCTTCGCGGCAATAACTAGAGCCCTCGCGCGTTACCACTCGCACTCGTCCCGTCTGACACGCATGCATCGCGTGCACACGTAGAAGTTATGCTAAGTCTTCCAACGATTCCCTCTTCCGACAGACGGGGCCGCGGCGCCAACGTTACATACCCACAAATTGAATTGTGGTCGGACGCCTTAGTGCGGCTTATCTATCGGGAGAGGGGCTAGAGGCTAATTAACAGCTTTCAATTTACATCCATGCCTCTAGATTCAATCCCTAAAACAAGTGGACCGCATTTTAAATCTAACGCTCGTGCAACGTGATCTTTGCTGTCAGAGCGACGTCCGCGGGCTCTGAGCGGGTCGACGGGTGGGTCCAAGTGAGGCCTGGCCCCAAAATAGCGCTAGGATAATGTTTGCCTTTCACTTACACGAATATTACAAAAGGCCTCCCAAAACTTATCCCTAGATCCACCCCTGGCACAAACAGTTCGCCTACCGCGCCTTGCTACAATATTTTACGTTAAATTATACATAATATTATGTTTTACATTTATGTAAGAGTTGTGTTTGATTGTAAAAAAAATTATACGCTTGTTATATCCCTATAATCTTGAGTTGGTTGTTTATTTGTCAAGAGCCGTGTTTGCCTTCACTGCGATCACACACTCCTCGCCGCACGATTTCAGTACGGTGCACTGGAACAAAGGAGACACCATTTATTATAATGTTTTAAAAACTCTATTTTATCTTCATTACCTATCAGAGACAGATAAGTATTAAACGTAATACTTCCAACGTCTTAGGAGAGTTAGGGTCTCCCCAGACCTATCGACGCGGAATCGGCTTGAGCCGGTAAGAAAAAAAATTATGTCCGTGCAGTAAGAGTGAAAATGGTATCGCTCGGCTCGGCTCGGCACGGCTCGGCGTTGCGAACGGAACGACGTCGTTTTCGATCTTATTGCGTGGACATAAAACTTATTCTTGCCGGCTCAAGCCGATTCCGCGTCGATAGGTCTGGGGAGACCCTAAAAGGCATTTTCAGCATACCTAATTCAAATGGATTAAAATTAAAACAACTCAATCACTTCTGTATCAAAGTTTTCGACTTAAATAGATAACAATGTTTAGGTTGTCATGATAAAGGAAGATACGTCCATTCGAAAGAAAAGTATGACCGCACCTATTCCACAAATTAGTTAAAGACTAGTAGCTTTTCAGAAGTATGTACTCATAGCCTGATGTCCATATAATTAGTGAAGACACTAACCCAGGTATGAGGCAGAGATTTCCTTTTCGAGTAGATTTAGCACCAAAACACCATAGAAGTGTATCAGAGACTCTATACTCGTAAATAGTGAATTTAAAGCGAGATAAAGTTACCGTAAAACTTCTCAACTATGGTCCTAGCCTGCAACAGTAGTCCAATATTCCTCATTACATTATTCTAAGATAATGATACCCGACTGTTTTTATTGCTGGGTGTATGTACTGTTTGGCCTAAAATTTACAGCTCTAAACTCTAGCAATAGCTAAATCTGTCATATTTTTAGAATAATATGAAAAGTAAAATTGGACTATTGTTGTAGGCCAGGACCATAGTTGTGTAGTTTTACGGTACTCATACTTTATGTTGTCATTATAATAAAATAAAAGGCTATATCCTAGCTACCATTGCGAACCATTATCTGCTGTTATTGCAGTGTAATACAATAACTATTTTTTGAATAGGTAACATGTATATATACCTACAAACAGCCAGTACAGCTGCTTATTACTAGCTTTACCAAAAATTACTGATATAAGATATGTTTGTTAACACAATTTTTTAAGCACAATTAGAGACACTCTTAAGTAAATGGTGAATATGATGATTGATGATGCACCAAACGAAACTAATCTTGTGGTCATTCAAATACGACATAACAATCGCGATCCTTGGATACTTTAGGACATTGTAGAATCTTCTTTCTCACACACTACAAGATGTGTAGGCTCATGATGTTTTATCATAAAAACATTGTTTCCGAAGAGGACTTAACTTGGGTATATGAGTATTGGGTATAGAGAGCTTAAGTACACTACCTGATCTGAGTAAAGTGATTAACACCCGTATTTATAGTGAAGAAAAGTAATTACTTGAGTATTAGTAGTGTCAAAAGTCATATAAAAATCGTTGGTTACTTTTACTCAAGTAATTACTTTTCTTGACTATAAATACGGGTGTAAGAGCATGTTAGGATTAGTAAAATTTCTCACCAGCAGTTCTTTGCCGCTGTCGAAGTCAGAGCGCAGCTGTGTACCGAGGTCGCCGTCGGGGATCTTGAGGTCCTCGCGCAGGTCGCCGTTGTCAGCCATGAGGGTAAGGTAGCCGTCGTCAGAGATGTCGGTGAGCTGGTAGTCCTCGCGTTTCACGTGGGGCACATCCATGTTGTGGGTGGAAGGGCAAATATCCTCGTATCTGGAAAAGAGAGTTTAGTTTGTAGTGTATGTGTTATGTTTGCCGATGATGAGGGTATTCTATTTTCTGGTGAACAAATCAATACCAACATCCAAGCACACGTAAATAACACTCTTAAAATAGTACTTAACTTATTGAATTTGTTAGTTACGCGGTATTGTGTAGTATCACTGAAGATTTAGGGGAGGTGTTCGGACATAGAGTTCATAAGGTGTTTAAGAGTATAGAAAGTTACTTTGTGCTGTTTCTGTCAAATTGTTTGTTATATTTTATTTGTCTTTTTGTGTGTCTTCTGTGTAGTGAATAAATGTATTTCTTCTTCTTCTATCATTGCTAGAGGCAGGGCAACCCATTTTTAGTTTTCTCTTTTGTTTTGGTATTATAATTAAGAACAGCAGATATCGTTAGTATCTCAATGCTAAGCAACACTAAAGTGCCATAACTAGCATGATTAGTAGGTACCATGGTGAATGAGTAAATAAGAGAGGCGCAAATGTATCCTTGGACGGTGATCTCACTACACAGCTGTGTGATGAGACGCATAGTCGGGACTGGGGTATACTGTTCGAGTACCCTCAGCACGGGTGCAATATAAACTGCACCCGCGACTCTATGGGCTCGCATTCTAATTATATAGTTGTAAACTGTATGAATAAGTTAGTAGTTCTGAACAAAGCACCTATAAATACCAATACCTAGTGACTGATAATCTGTGACAATAAAGGACAGCTGGTTTGTTATACTTGGCATTTTGATTATTCGTATAAAGTATTCTTGATAACAAAGTAGGTATAAATTATTATAGGAACTGATATATACCTACTTAGCATTTACATTATTATTCTTGACAATAGGTTGACCTGCCCTTCAATACATTCGACAACCCTAGTAACATATTCACGACCGAGGCGGTGCGATGACGTCATGCCGCGAAGTAAGTACAGGTAACAAATAATTACTCATTTAAATCGCATACGCACTGAGAGCGGAGGCGGCGCGCTGTAGCGCGTTCCCATACTAAAACCGCTACCGCCACGCTTTAGGCACTTTTTTAATATGGGAACGCGCCGCCTTCGCTCTCACTGTAAACACTTTTTTTTATAATTCCTTACCTGAGACATTTTGATCAATGAGTTTGAATTGATTGATTTATGCTCTCTATTTATGAGACATCTGAACCCTGACCCTCTTTTGATAGGTGAACATAGGTATGCTTAATGAGAATGGAAAAATATAAACAACATAAAATAAAAAATACTTTAAGTCATTAAACTTAAAGAAAAAATTACTGATACAATTATCAAAATATTGTAATTTCAATGAATATTTTATATTTCAAGCATAAATCAATCAGTGTGCCTTGTGTTAAATTCAATGTTTTATTTAAATGTGAATTTCAAGTCTTGTTGATTTAGCCTTACAGGGATTATATTAAAGCTACCATGTTTTTTATACCACAAGCAGCACCATTTAAGCAATGAATAGTGTTGGGACTTTTTGTGGCATACCGTGGTTCTAGAATCCATGGAGTCACTATTTTCTAATTATTATACACATACCACCTTGGTTTTGACCTTCAGTATTTTCATAATATTACCAATTTAAAAGTGCAGTGCTAAACCAGTTTCAATGAATTTTGATAAAGATTGACTGCGAAAGTGTTACACACAAACAAATATTAGTAGGTATGGATAAACCAAACTAAAATGTATTTACTCTCTTTTGAAATATGTAAATACTGAAGATCAAAATCAAAGTGGTATGTTTATAATAATTGTAAAATACCAACTCCATGGATTCTAAAACCACAATATGCCACCAAAAGTCCTAATCATAGCAATGAATGAATATGATATCAAAATATAGGCCTTGAATTATGTATGAAAATAAACTTACTTCTTTCCATTGAAAATATCAATGCCAACCAAGTGGACTTTAGCATGTCCGTGCTTGCCAGTCTTAGAGGTAGACATCTCTACGATCTTGCAGGGGCGACCTTTGAGCATGACGAAACCGTTCTTGCGCAGGGCAGAGCACTGCATGGGGAAGGTGGCCGAGGCCCCGGAGTCCCCGGTCTCGAAGTGTGTGTCCTCAATGTCACCCATGGTGGTGTTAGAGTATTAACTACGGTCTGGAGTGATCTGTGGAAATAAAATACTTTATTAAGCGTAAGTAAGATTTCAAAAATTACTCCGTCTTACATGGTGCCAGATTTTAAATTCAAAGATAGGTAGGTTGACGACCCAGTTAGCCTAGAAAGTAGTCATGTGCCAACTACTTACATACAACATGTACATAAAACCCTCTAATCAATGGGACCTTGGCATTAAACTGTTCATGCATGACTCACAAAAATTTGTGTAGGTTGTTGACCTGAAGTAAATGAACCTACAGCTAGGCGTTTAAAAAAAACACTTTCCTGGACCTTCTGATACACAAATAAAACTTTGTAATAAATAAAGGATATGTTGCTAATTGTACCCCTGTACGGTGATCCCACTACACAGCAGTGTGATGAGACGCATAGTCGGGACTGGAGTTTTGTGTTCGAGTAACCTCAGCACGGGAGCAATATGAACTGCACCCGCGACTCTATGGGCTCGCATAAACTAATTATAAAGAAATAACATAAGAGTAAGCAAAAAAAGACCATTTTATGAATTAGAATTTGTAGAATTTTACTCAAGTATAAATCAAAAGCAGCATTTGGAAAATATACTAAAACAAAACCAACCACACCCAAGATCTTGAGTAATGGTTATAAAGCTATACAGGAATAGTTTGATGACTGCGTCTGATATCTTAACATCATTTCAAGGTAGCAACACTTATTTAAGTGAAACCTGCCCCATTTAATAAGTATGGTTTAGAGATTCTGGAAGTTTGATCTGAAGGAATTATGATGAAGGAACATGACCTTTAAATAAGAAATTCTTCCTTATCTATCATTATTAAACCCACAAAATTGTAACAGGTTATGGATCTACCTCTTTGTAGAAAATGGGTATTAAATCTATGTCAGTTTGAATTAGGACACAAATTGATAACCTAGAATTTCACTGAATTAAACTTGTGGAAATAAATTTGTTAAATTGACTTCCAACTAATATATACCTGCTGTACATATATTGAAAACATAATTTTAGAACTATGACATCAATACGATAAAAAATATCCTAACCAAAGATAACACAATGTCATGCCAACAAACTGCCATGTGTCTAACTCACAGGTAAAAGCAGATCAATAACGTATTAAATGAATAAGACGAGCTCGTTTTCCGTGGGAAATACTATGAACATGTAAAAATGTATAACACACCATATGCTTACAAGTATTGTAATAACGACACGACACTGTAGACCAAATGACATTCAATAAAATACGAAAATGTCAATAGATATCACTTTCTCGGTGGTATTGAAGGGTAACTCACATGGGTCCTGGAAATCGTCAAGTCACACACAACAAATATCTAACCTATACGTGTAAGTGCTGCCTCAAATTGCAATTTTCACGGTATGGCAAAAATCGACGACTTAACCCCCACCTAGCGCAAAGTCAAGTAAACCTTTGTGCACTATATCGCGTAAAGCTAAATAGTGTAGTGGAAGTTATAACTTAACTATAAAACCTATGACAAATATAACAAATAAAAGTCGAAAACCCGGCCTGAACTATCGTGGTAACAACACGAGCTCCACCGTGTGGTCTCCCGGACATGTGGCGAGAGGCGAAGGGACATCTTTCTTGGGCATGTCTTCGCAAAATTGCACTTGAAAATTATGAATCACACATCTTTTAAGTTAACAACACTCGACTTCTTTCACAAGAAATTTGCAGAAGAAATGTGCGAGTTCAACCACACTGAATTATAGAGATAACGCGAAAAAAATAGCGTTTGTCAAACGTGCCGGCGCCGCAGACCTATAATTCCAACTTTTACACAATAACCACATCGGCAAACCACCTCATTTTCACGAAAAATTTAGCACTATGTAATATACTTACGAAAATGATAATCACAATGATTTACAAAGGATTCACGACAAAATTAAGATATTTATCGACACTCACATGTGACCGACGGGTTCTTCAACCGAAAGGTCAATTTGCGCCTGCGTAGCACCGACAACACTCACTTCCTGTAGCGGGGTTCACAAAATGGCTGCAACGCCATAGAATTTTGGCGGTAATTACAATAAATTTCGTGCTTCTTCTTCAACTACAGGATAAAACGTTATAAACAGGATTTTAAAATAATGATTTTTGATTTTTCAATAGCTTTTACTACACACGAAATATTGATTTATGAATTCACACTGTTATAAAGTATGAAAACGACTATGCATTTGACTGCTTTACCGAGATGTCCAGTTAGTGTTGAACAGTTTTGTTAGAGGGCAGCACTTAAAACTCAAGTGGATTGTTTTCATTGTCAAGTTCGGAAAGGGAAATTCCTTCGATATTTTTCCATGTAATAAAACAAAAATAAATAAAAAAAATAAAAATAGAAAAAATAAAAAAACACATTAACTGTTGTGCGATAACTTTCGCGTGTTTTCTTCGCATTGTACAAAATAATGTCTAGATGTCGCTAGTAGTTAGAAATGCAAAAAAGTATACATTGTCTTTGGCCTTTAACTTATGAACTTGCTTTTCTCTTCAATACTCTCTGATTTATGATTTGAACTAGCGACTCGCCCTCGGTTCGCTTCGATTTACGTGAGTTTTCTGTAACACCCGTAAATAAACCTTCCTCTTAAATCACTTTACCTATTGATTCAAACCGCATTAAAATCCCTTGCGTAGTTTAGAAGATCTAAGCGAACAGAAGGCGGAAGCGACTTTATTTTATATCTACCTAGAAAGTTCGTGGTAAATGCGAAATTAGTAGGGTCGCTTCCACGAGTTCCAAGACTTCTAAAGCCGCGTTTTCACTTAGTGTTCTGAATAAACATTTGTTTAGAGCAAATGATTGCGGTTCTGCCGATGTTCGCTCAAAGTAGAAAATATCTGTTTTCATTCAATGAGGAAATGAACAATTGTTTAGAACAATATTGTACCGAACGAACGAACGAAGTTCGAAACAAAGATCGGACACCCACCGAGCACGTACAACGCCGAGCGAATGCTCAGAGCAGCAGCTCGCTCGCCACAGACGTCGTTTTCACTGAATGAATGAGTGAGCGAGCAATCGTCCGTCGCGTCCAGCCGATCATCACTGAACAAGCGCGTTCGCTCGCTCAAGTATTTTCATTTACGCACGAACGAACGATTGCTCGCTCAGAACTGTTCAGAACACTAAGTGAAAACGCGGCTTAAAGCACACGATTACTTTCGATCTCATAAATCTTATCTTAATCTCTTTCCTATCTTACCGAAATCTTCACTCCATCATGAGATTCATGAGTCACCGTTCGACGATCCCTCGGCCGGCGGCGGCACGAGGTCTAAATTCCACCACCTTTCTACCCCACCTGCCACGCGTAGCATCGTAATTTTAGCACACCTATTTATGTTTTTATTTCCTTTTATTTGAGCCACGACCAAATAGCAAATAGCTCTAGCTTTGTTCTCTTTCGGAATTCTGTTTCTTTTAAAACAGTCCCCGCCCGCGCTGTATTTACATGTACCTATTTAATGTAGTATTTTTCTTCTAGATGTTGAGAGTTTTAATTGGGAACCAGCTTTGGTCATTCTAGCTTCAAGAAAATTCATATCCTATCCCACAAAGTACCTACAGTTAACAGCATTAATAAGTGATAATTTCTGTATCTTGTCGCTTTCAATCGTTTTACAATTTTGTATATCATTTCATACACGACTTTAAAGAGACAAGGTACCTAAATAAATGATCACTTATTTTATGCTGTTGACTGTATATTGATAGCTACCTAGCGATAACTGACGACGATGACTAAACATCGGTATCAACGTTCAACTTTCATGGCACCTAGTAAGGGTAGCAAAAAAAGAAAAACATTCGATTGTTTAATGAGTAACAATTTTTATTTTCTGTATTATTTTTTAATTTAGTTATGCTGCAGCCATTGACGTATATTCCTCAATGGGTGCAGTTAACTGTACCGGTATTTATACTGTACTTACATTTGAGGTTTAGGATAAATAAAGAATAATACGTATATTCTAAATTATGTCATAGAACCTTAATAATCATTTTCCATTGGAAAAATAATATATGCCAGATATGTAACAAATGTCAATTTAACTGTCACACCAAATAAATATTAGTCCGTATGGAAAGGTCACTTAGCCATTTAAAATGGATACCTATATTGTAACAGACGTCAAAGGTGTACAGCAAAATCCATGGAACAAATTTTAGTAATTTATTTAAACCCTCAATACACTTTTATAGCTTTTTTTTTTGTTTAAATAATAAAGGATCAAACCGTACTCTGCCCTGAAAGTTGAACATTGATACCGTTTA
This sequence comes from Acleris laterana, assembly GCA_963966035.1. Lineage (NCBI taxonomy): Eukaryota > Metazoa > Arthropoda > Insecta > Lepidoptera > Tortricidae > Acleris > Acleris laterana. The sequence continues at coordinate 5,541,003 of OZ014451.1, forward strand.
GAAGACATCAACATCTTGGATTATTTGTTTCTTATTAATTAGGAGGTAGTACCTACACAATATGATTTTCTCAAACATGCTATGTAATGTCGGCGTTATGTTAGTTATTTTAGGCTTCAAAGTGCCACGTTCCCGACGGAACAACTCGAGAGAACTGTAAAGGAATTTCATACAAAATTGAAGGCCTAGGCCGGGAAGTAATTTTTTTTTAATTTTAATATGGCCATGACAGCTGGTTTTATGAACAGGCTGAATATCTAAATTATATTTTTAAAATTTTTGAGAAAATGTTATAACGTCAAATACTAGGAGTGCATAAATGTTTGGGAGACATCCGCGCTGTGTCGTGTGCGCCGCCCCCGCCCGCCGGTTGCCCGCACCGCCTGAGATCTAAGTTGCGCTATGCCTGATATACCTCCTAATTACCGCTGCGCTCCTGGAACTTTATTTTAACACCCAATTACTTTTCTTCCCTAGGGTGGACATTTATCAATTTACTTTTTTGAGTGATGTCTTTTTTTATTTAATTGCATATGTTTGAGAAAAGCACTATACGTACCTCGCCGTGAAAAGGGGTTGCCAGCCTCGTAAGTATCCGGCCTCGCTTCGCTCAGCCGTCTATATCACTCGGCCGGCAACCCCCTACTTCCCGGCCTCTGTATGTACTATTTTAATCTTCTCGTCTGGGCTGCGCCATGTTCACAGCCTCGCGTATTTTTTACTTCCAATCTGTTCCGGTAAAAACCGATAAGTGCGAGTCAGACTCGATCGCCGAGGGTGCCGCACCTATACTTCGGTTTTTTTACATTAATCTAATGGTCAAATTCATACGGTTTTATTTAGTAATTCAGACAATACCTTAATGAAAAATACTTCTGCAAATATTCTTAGGGCCTGTTTCACAATCGACAAGTAAATTTATCTGTCACATAAAGTTGTCTCTCTCCTTGTCTATTTTCAAGTGTACGACAAAGAAAGGGCTAAACTTATCCGTCAAATATCCTTTACTTGTCGATTGTGAAACAGGCGGTTATTCTTGTACTTAATTACTTATAGTTTTTAATTAATTACTTAAGTATTAAAAAAAAGAACTATGGACCTGTGCAGTAGTAGAAACCTTCTCTAGTAAGATTATTAAAAACCTAACCTATACTGATATAAGCCATTCTAAAACCTTATACAGCCACTTTATGGTAAAACTATGCTGAGTGTCAATTTTATAAGTTTTATCATCAAGTTTCCTCATAGTTGACATGAAAAGTAGAGCTAACCCGGGTAGTATTATGTTAAAAAAGCAAAAAATATATAACAAAAAATATGAATTCTATTTACTCATAAGTATATGTTTTATAAAACAAAACACTGTCTTCAAAAACGCAAAAAATTGCTTATTTTTAAATTAAGTGGTCAGTCTAACTGAAGTCGAACAATATTTTTAACCAAAAGCCGATTTTAAAATAATTTATTATTTCGCAATGTGTTTTTAATTCCTATTCTCTTCTCAGTCCATCGCGAGACTGAACAGATGCTCTACCATGGTGACTGCGGTCCACTTTCTAATATTCCGCAGCCAGGACTTCCTCCTGCGACCGACTCATCTCTTCCCCTGCACCTACCCTATCATAATCAGTTGAAGCATCGTGCGCTATAATGCCGAATATTGCCGAAGCACGTGGCCGTGTTATTATCTTTTGCGCATGTTGATGGTTTGCAGTTGCAATATCATGAAGTTTACAATGCATTTTGTTTTTTTTTACATGATTTTTGGTAATGATGGTTAACATAGCATAAATGCAAAGTCTCACTAAAATCGACCTTATCAGGCATCTGAAGAATACTTAACATTAGCTTGTCTGTTGTATGCTGTAAAATAATTTTTCAATGTCCGTTTAAATTTCCAAAAAAGTGAGATCTTTTATTGAGTCAGGAAACTTGTTGAAGATTTTTATGCACATAACGTGGCTATTCTTTGAAACAAGTGACAATTTATGCCCCTCTATACATCTATTTTTTATTTTGTCTACAGTATGATAAGTTCCCTCCCTATATTTTTTATGAGCATATGACTGAATAACTTACACTTTCAAAAATCAGTGTAGTCAGTAGTAACAATCACTGGAATTTAATCCGTTCTTTGAGAGTTCCTTTTTCTTCTTCTGCAGCATTTATTTCGATGCCCACTGTTGGGTATATGCCTCTCTAATTCTTTTCCATTTTGCCGTATTTTGAGTTAATCTGGTCCATACAGGGCCAGCATTCTCTCTAATATCATCGGACCATCGAGCTTGTGGTCTGCCAACACTTCTTCCTACCCAGGGCCTCCAGACTGCAACGCATTCACTGCATCTGTTGTCATCCCTACAAAATAGGTGACCATTAATACCTATTACATGATAATTACGACTGTGGCTTACCTACTGTATTTTGAAACATTAAGTGAAACTTATAATTTTACAAAATTCTATGAATAAATGATCGTTGGCAAACAGAAAGGATATCATAATGCGGTGCATATGATTATTTGATGTAAATATAGAAATACTAGCTTCTGCCCGCGACTTCGTCCGCGTGGAATTCGTTTATATCGTAGTTCCATACAAATTTTAACCCCCCATTTCACCGCGTTAGGGGATGAATTTCGGGAAAAAAACTATCCTATGTCCTTTCCCAGGATTTAAACTATCTTGGCACCAAATTTTACCTAAACCGGTTCAGCGGTTTAAGCCTGAAGAGGTAACAGACAGACAGACAGACACACATTCGCATTTATAATATTAGTATGGATTGAAAAGTAACGTAAAAATACATTAAAAAAAACGAATGTATCTAACAACATTTCTATGCTCTACTATGCCCCCCTTGAAGGAATGTATCGATCGAATCAATCACACTGTAAAATATTTTTAAGCATTAAAACCCATTTTAAATTACAAAAAAACGATTTTTTAAGTTTGGTATTTAAGTATTACCAAACCCATACAAACAATTGGGATTGACCAAAAAAAATAACTCACGGTTTTTACTTTCTCATTCGAAAGAATAGGAAATTGTAAGACACCTATTTCATGAATTTTGTATTTGGCCCAATAGTTTTGTTTTAATATCTTTGTTTATTAAGCAGACATTTTATGGATGACATGATTATTTTAAATTTGGGATGGCAATTTCTAATAAATTACAACAATTAAAAGATAACCAATGAAACAAAAGGGAATTTAATAGTGTATTAATACTATTTCGAGCTGTTTTCGCCTAACCCGTAAGATACACCTAGGAGGGCTTCAAGCCGAAATCGAAAGTCAAACTAAGGTTAAATATACTTTTGTCGAAATATCCAAAATTGATAAATATTTCAAAAACTTAATAATGCAGAACGGCTTTAAAACCCTATTCGTTTTCGAATTGGAGTAATTGTAAAAATATGAACAATCCCAATTGGCATTCCCCTAGATATTTTTTTTCCAGATTAGAATATGATTGTTATCGTTATTTTGCACAACTTTTCACCTTTTACGAATTTATTATTAGAAAATTGAATACAAATAGATATAATTATATTCTAAAAGTAATTACCTACTAATAACAAGAACTAGAATATTTTAACCAATATCTTTCAGTAAGTAGGTGTTCGTTATTCGAGGAAACAATTGCGAATTAGACCGTTATTATTCTAATTTCAAAAAAACCAAAGAGACATTGTAAATCAACCGCCTCTCCTTTAAAGGCGCGTGCCCAAACCACGAAGCAACCAGTTTTTTGATCATTACCAAAATAAATATGTACAAAAAACATTAAATTAACAGAGCAAATCGCGAACAAATGACCCGTGGCGCAACAGAAAGACAACAAAAGCGACCGCAAGGGTTTAAGAGCTTTCTCCGATAAATCACGGGGCACAAAGGAAAGATACAATTACGCATTATGTCCTGGTTACGGGGCGATTACAGTTGTGCAAGTCATTCGGACGGGAATTGTAGGGGATTTCTTGTCATAAAAGAATAGGCTGTTATGGTATCATTAAAAGATGTATTTATTTCGCTCTTAGAGAAGATTGCTAAAAATGTAACTTGGCCAAGTCTAAAATACCTAATTAAAAACTGTTTATTACGCTATTTGGGGATCCGAAGTTAAACTAAGAACCCTTATAGTTTCGTCTGTCTGTTTTATTTTTAATTTTAGCTTAAGTTAAGTAAACTTTAATGTACCTATCTCTACTTAGTTGAAGATTTATAGTTAAGCCGCATATGAATAACCGATGGATAACTAATGTGTTACTTATTGAAATATTTGGTTTAACTGGTCCCTAGTTCCAACTTAGATGAAAAATTTGTCACATTACTTACTTAGGTACTAATGCTGTTCTCGCCGCTACCACCTACACTATTTATTTTTGAAAAATGCATGTTACCTCTCTTACCTATATTTAAGATAAATACATGCATGACTCGATGTATGAATGTGGAAGAAGCGAAAGAATTTTGTCAAGATCGTAGCAAATGGAAAGAAGTGGCCTCTGCCTACCCCTCTGGGAAACAGGCGTGATTTAATGTAGGTATGTATGTATATGTATTCTCAGTAAAGGCCATACTACACGTTAAAAAAATTATATTTCTAGTATTCAATGCGCTTAATCCTATCTCACTCATTTATTTTAGGAAGTCTAGGTAGTCTCTCCAGGAATCAACTACGAGTAGTATTACATTAACATATCTCATTCGAAATTAAGCCGCATTTACACTTGCAATTGCCGTAAGTTTTCAGACGCAATTATGGGTAAGAGTGAGTGGCAAATATAATTATCTGTATCTTGCTTTGTTTCAAAACTTACAGCAATAACTTGCAAGTGTGAATGCGGCCTTAAGAAAAGAATAATGTTGCCAGCATGAAATTATAACGAGTCCCTGATCCCTGGGATTAAGTGCCCCGTAATGGTGTAAACCATTTACTGTTAATTTTTAATTAAATGGCATTAATGCCCGGAGCTGAAGAAAAGGACGGATGTTTCTTAAAAAGATCGTTTAAAAATATCGTTGTAGAAGTTATGTGAATACCTATATAAAGAAAACTTACCTACTAATAAGGGTAACATGTTTAAAAAGGCGGAAACTATCTGTAAGGTCTTGGTCTCTAATTAGTTATAATTTAATAAAAAGTGTACTTTTAAACGAGTAGTACTATTTGTATGTATCCTATAGGTACTATTAAACGAAAAATATTTTTGCAATCTGTCAAGTTGTCATCTTGGTCATCTTCGGAAAAATCGTTTTTAACTTGATCGGCGCTCGGTCCTCCAGGTATATATTTTTTTTAATACTAGTTATGATTAGGGTTAAAACTTTTGGTGGTATAATATTGTGGTTTTAAAATACATGGAGTCGCTTTTTCCTAATTATAAACATACTTACCATTTTGATTTCCAGGAGCAAAGTGATAATAAATAGGAAATAGAGTCGCCATTATGCTACCATGCGTCATATCAAAACTTAGTAACTACAGCAAATTCTTTAGTGATTCAACTGACATCCTAGTTGATGTCTAACGTCTTGTTAGGCTCGTATAAGGTCAAAACGGGTCTATATCGAATGGCATACAATTATTAGTCCTATCGTTGTGTCGCATAACGTCTTTTGTCCTAATAACGTGTGGCATACACTTTGTTCCGCATATTTTTGATTGTCCGAAATTGTTGCTCCTATTATCGTTTGTCCTAAATATTATTTGTCCTATCGTTTGATGTGGCTAAGATTCAACTGTCGAATGATTGATGTGCATAATTGTAATATTCCTAATATTTAATGTGCTAAAATTGTTTTGACTACATGTCATTAAGCATAGGTAAAATTTACAAACCTAACCTTGTCAAACTTGTTGGTTCTGGCGTTTCGCTCGCTCGTTAGGGTCACAGTTCTACCTAACACTCCGCCTCGCTTCGCTCGTCGTCGTACCTAACCTAACCGAAATCGGAACTGCCTGAAGGTAGAATACGTAACGATTCTGACCACGCCTACCATAGTTTAGTTTAGGTGCTGTAATTGTAGCCAGTTTAATAATAGGCAAAATAATGATTAGGACAATTCATGTTAGGAATATTATGCTTTAGGTAATTAGACTTATCAATATTAGGACAAACTTGCTTTAGGACGTTAAATGAGTATACGCAAAAATTATTAGGACAAAGTCTCGTTAGGGTCACAGTTCTACCTAACACTCCGCCTCGCTTCGCTCGTCGTCGTACCTAACCTAACCGAAATCTGACCTGCCTGAAGGTAGAATACGTAACGATTCTGACCACGCCTACCATAGTTTAGTTTAGGTGCTGTAATTGTAGCCAGTTTAATAATAGGCAAAATAATGATTAGGACAATTCATGTTAGGAATATTATGCTTTAGGTAATTAGACTTTAGAGTTATCAATATTAGGACAAACTTGCTTTAGGACGTTAAATGAGTATGCGCAAAAAATATTAGGACAAACGAGTAGTATGCCATTCAACATTACAGTATGCCAAACATTCTCGGCCAAAAATTTTTAGGACAAAAAACGTTATGCGATACGACAGGCGCCCGGTCAAAACACTTAGGTATTCACACCAAATCATAATCTTGTAAGAAGTAGGTACCTAACCAAGTTTTTTAATCAACTTTGTTACTTAATTAAAACTGTACAAACCAAACCACGTGGCTCTGTTAAGCAGCCAATCAAAACTGTTTTTTCGAACAGTAACGGGTTGGCTTAAAGTAATGAGAAGGTATTCAATTGACAATAGCAGGCAAAAAAATAATACAAAAAGGATTTTGACAGCTATAATAAATAGAAAATATGTCAATTATTGTTAAAAAGGCAAATAATGATTAGCTGTGTTAATAAAAAATGTCCACAAGGAAGTCATTACGTGAACATGTCTATCGCCTACTTGGACGACGTGAAAAATCTGAAGTGGTCTCTCACTTCAAAGCTGAAATGTTTCTCCATCTACAATTTAATGTTTGATCCAGCGGTGGGAATTTGGTATTAGGACTAAAGATTTATCAAAAACGGGGAGATCACCCATTCTTAATCATTGAAACCGGAGGAAAATGGCAAAGTTTGCACAAAACAATGTGGATGAGTCCCAGATAAGTTAGCTGTAAAATATGCTGTTTCCCGTTGGTGAGTAAGGAATATTTTAAAGAAATACAATGTTCTACACTTAAAGCGTCAAAAAACACTCAAATATTCCGACATACAGCTTGAAGAAATTCCAAGAAGTGCAAGAAGTTGCGAAGAAAGTATCACTATGCAGGGAGCACCCAGAATTGACTAAAAAAGCGTGACGTTCATTTCGTATCGAAGGATTCAAACCGTCCGAACGTCGGTGTAGCTCGTCCAATGGAGGATTTTTTGGTAATTCTCAGTAGAGTAGTTTACTGTGATGGGCCGGAAGCGAAATCACATACACAGTTGAAGCGCCGGGTATAAAAGCAAAGAATTAACTGAAAAAATAAAAAAAGATGTTGTCCAACGTATGATGAAAACGGTAAGAAGAAAGCTGCGATTTTTTTTAAATGGGCGAGGTTTTCTATATTATAATGATTGATTATCATGCTGGTTTTAGTTTATTTGTATATGATAAAAAGCTATATAAACTAAACAAGTAATTTAATTAAAAAAAATGAGAAAAAAAAATTCTCATTACTTTAAGCCAACCCGTTACCTAATGCTAATCTCGTGGTTTTATTAACTTTATTTATTTAACACATTTTCCACGGCATTACAGTATTCCATTGTGCTGATGGATAAGTACGTATTAGTATTGCCTACCTTAACAAATGAAGTATAAGGTGAAAAAAAATAGTAATGTCCCACTTGCATGTAGTTGTATACAAAACTTATAAGGAATTTACGTCAACATTCAAATAAAGAATGTCGAACGGCATAATATACAGATCTGTTACAACTACATGGAAGGTTTTTTGGGATTGATACATCCTTCCTGGGTACTCAAGCTACTGATATTTATATCTATCCTTTTTTTTCCTGGACTGTTCAGGCCTGATTGTCCTCTAGCTAATTTTACAAAAATCTATTCAGCGGTTTAGTTATGAAAAAAAAGCTTACCAAACAGACAAATAGACAGGATCCACATGCATTCGTATTTATCAGTTATTAGCATAGGTGGTTGGCCCATAACCTGTTGTGGGAGACAAATATCTAACGGGAGAGTCTATTGCGCCTCAAAATAAAAAAGTTGGTGTGCTTATATCTATCCGTTATTATATTCACTTGAAAATAACAAACAATAGATTAAATCAAGAACGAAATCAAGTCAGCAACAGACAAAGTTGTCAAAGCATGCAGACAGGATGGCGTTGAATATGTATGGGGCCGGCATAAAGGCGATAAAAGCCAACAGCGCAATAAAGAGCGAAAATAAATTCAGCGAGCAAATGAAAATAGCGGACAGCGTCCCACGCGCCATTACACCCCCGACGATTACTCCAAAACGGCAATTCAAATGAAATCATTTACCATATTATTATCATTTCTGTAACGTCCCCCGCAAACTCCATTTTCCAGCTAAACTCGTACGGCACCGCGCAGCCAATTTTTTAAGTGTGCCCGCTCAAAATAAATTATGTAGCGGGGAAGCGACGGACAAGAAGTAAAACGGAACGCGCCGCCACGCGCCCGAGCGAGACAGCTACAGTCTGTCGCCTCCCGCGACTTCGCGCCGTTCCACTTGAAGACGGCCCCGAGAGCTAAGCTCCCATTTTATTGTCACTTACACCTCCACTAACCTTTGTTTACAACTACGAAACGACTCGCATTACACTATTATACTCGTCATAAAGCTTATAATGCGCTGTTTTTGTCTCTCCACAAATGCAAAGTTAATTTGGCGACTTGGGCGAGTGAGTATACAAGACAAGTAAATTTTGAATCAGCGCTCTGATTAAAGAATCAGACGCTGAAACGATTGCTTATAAAGTATTAAACAGCTTATTTTGGATTGTCCGAGAATATTTCATAATAATGTCGTCTTATATTGTTTCGTTACGAATTTCAGAGGGACCATTTTGTTTTCCTGGAATGAAGAGTGGATTTCTAAATTTCCTAATTATCACTGGTAATATAAGCATAACTTTCATGCTGAAATTAACCTACGAATAGTTTTTTATTTTTCTACATGTGTACTATCAGCCCAATGGAACACTGACCCACCATAGAACGGTGTCACAGTGACGTTACAAAACAATTGATTTCACACTTCTTACGACTTGAATCATAACGCCACTGTGACACAGTTCCTTGGTGGGTCAGGGTTCCATTGGGCTGATAGTACCTACATCATCATCACCAGCATCATTCATCGTGCATCTGCAGACCAAAAATACTTATCTATTTATTTTGCAGAATTAACGAAATTCTCAATTAAGTATCACTTGCTGCCTCAGGCGTACTTATTCGAGTCAAATCGGAGAAATACTGGAAAAGGGCCGAATCTTAAGTAGGTACCCGAAACCGACGTGCGTGCATGACTCGATGTGTGAATGTGGAAGAAGCGAAAGAAATTTGTCAAGATCGTAGCAAGTGGAAAGAAGTGGTCTCTGCCTACCCCTCTGGGAAACAGGCGTGATTTAATGTATGTATGTATGTATGCTGCCTTACTTACCTGGTTTGAAAAGTTTTTTAACAGTGTATATTTAGCAGATATGCCATTTTAAAAATCGGGCTGCGAGAGGCTTTTCGGACCTTGCTTAATTTAGACACTGACAAAAAACCCCGAAGTACCCGTTTCTTTTCAACATATTATTTTATAACCTTTTCGGTGTAATTTAAATGTATAACTACGCCAAATTAAAGCTTTGTAGTACTTACAAAGAATCTCGGGGTTTAACCGCGAACAGACTTACAGACAGACGGGCATGTAATATAAGGGTTCCTTAAAATAGGACCGTAAACTTCATGAAAGATCCCTCTCATTCTCTTGCCTGCCTATCTTAAACTTATGGCGCCCAAACGGTTCGCCGAAGGGCTTAGTCCGTAGTATCCACAGAACTGATAGGCTTTGCAATTTCAAATTCCTCTTAGGACACTGATTGCTGTAAAAGACCGCCAGCCTAAAGTGAAACTGGACAAAACACTAAATGCATAAACGATAAGGTTAAAAGTTATGCCGATCATGCACTGTCTACCGGCGGCTTTAGATTGGGTGCCCGTGGGCAATACTCGGAATCGAAATAAAGATCATTTCATTGTATTATGGAAAGAAAAAAAATGGAACAGCAGAAGTTGGTTAAATTTACTAATAATGTTTTTTCATACAATACATACATACCTTCACGCCTATAATCCCAGAATGCGGCAGGCAGAGCTACAGAATTACTTAAAACTTGAAAAACTTGTTGATAACAGTAACCAAATTTTGTACAAATAGGCTAAGATGTTTACAATTTTACCTATTTTTTTTGTACATTTAATTATTGATTAATTTAACCGGAGGCAAAGTTCCACTTACTCGGACCTCTACGTCGTAGCGATCTACGTTTCTTCTTAGCTACGAACTTCCGTGATATTTTTTTAAGAGCATAGGTGAGTACTTGTACAAAGTACATGTATGAGCCTCATTTTGAACTTATTTTTTCGATTTTGCATTTTAATGATTGTGTTAGTTTATTCTTTGTAAATATATCTCAAAGTTTGAACATGATGCTTTGTATGTATTAGATTACAGTAATGGTACTTAAAAAAAAACTATATTCTTGTAAATAAGGTGATGCCGGTCAGAACGCAGTATTGGTTCAAATAGTTTTTGAACAAACATCTTACCTATTGTAAATATTGTAGGTGTTAGTACTTAAATCATGAAAAAAAATCGCTGAAATATGGCTAAATCGGAAGATAACGTTACTTAATGGCCTCTTTATCTTTTTTTAACATTATTTTGATTACGGTCAATTTTTAAGGGTAGTGGTGATACTTATACATATAAATTGCTGTATTAATCCCGATTCGATCCACTATGATAATAAGCAAGAATAGCACTTATTTACACAGGTTACCCCAGATGGTAGTGACCTTGTTTACGAAGCTAGTGGTCCCATTGCCTATTTTATCCGTCGTTGCGAATAAATTACGTGTTCGTGTGTCTTTCACCTTGGTTAAGAAGCGACGAAGTAGTAGCAAACTATTTAAGACAATAACCCTTGCCTTGCCTTATTAACACGTTCACTGTCTCCGTACAAAACGATCTGATAGCACGGACTCCTGAAAAAAAACTTCATGACCCCACATTGGGGGTACCCGGCCAGGGAACGTGTTAAGGAAGTCATAGAGTCTCACCTTACCTCATCTCTAACCTTGACAACAATAATAGCTAGCTGGACTCGCTTGCTCATAGGCATTATACGGAGTTAGGTACCTACAATCTTAGAGAAGCAGTGTCGAAATAAACCAAGATCAAGACACTTCGGAGCGCGCAATTCATACCTAATGACGGGTCAAGATACGCTCGCCGTCGTAATACAGAAGTTTTCTAACAAAATACCCCCACAGGTTAGCCAGGTGGGTGATCGGCAAAGAAGTCACGTGCGGCCACAACCGGGATAATAGAATGTCAGCTAATTGGATACAGCCATTAACTTGAGTCCAGTCTTAATGGAAATCTAATAGTTTTGGCGAACTTTTCGAATACTTCGCTCTAGAAACACTGTTTTTTTTATTAAATACCTGTCCTGAAAGAATTTAACCCAAATGAAGTTGAAAACATATTAAAAAAGTCACTGTATAATTTAGTAAAAAGATAAAAGATAAAAGATGTTTATTCAGTAAGTAGGCCGCACGGGCACTTTTACACGTCAAAAATCTACCAGCGCTTCGCAAGAGACCACTGCTGAGAAGAAGCGCCGCAAGAAACTCAACAGTTAGTCGTTTTTTAAATAGACAGATAGAGGTAGATAGAGGTAGACGACGGTACGTTATACGACCAACATTGAAGTGCGATCTTAACGTTAAAATAATTAAAACGACCAACTTTACAGTGACAATTGTTGTTTATTATTGATTATAATAACTAAAATCCAAACATTCATTGTGCGCGTGTAAATTGGTGGCGTTATATAAAACATAGGGCTGAATATAGATATTGCAGTGACAAAAACTACCCTCATTAAAATAAAAAGAACAACAATGCTTAAGTGCTCGGCCTGTGCAAAGTTTATGACGCGAAATGACGGTGCTGTATGCCACAAATGCAGCAGTCATTATCATCCGGCATGTGTCGGACTTTCTACGACGGCGGCGGTCCCTCGCGATTGGAAGTGCCCGGCGTGCAAAAGGTCCCAGCCGAGAGACAACAAGTCCAGAAACGCCGGCAGGGGCTCCTCACCCAGGCCGCCACTGCCCCGTCCGCTGCCGCCGACCCCGCCGCAGTCACGGACGCGGGCGCGAGGGGGCGCGCGAAGCTCGCCGGCGCCCTCACCCAGCGGCGAACCGGAGCAAGGACAGACGGCACTGGGTCGCGAAGATCCCGGCTGTTTAGGGAGGAGCTGCAGGTCATCC